>MU089723.1:176496-271090 GCA_014858505.1 Corymbia citriodora subsp. variegata
CCCGGTTTGTTCTGTTGAACCCCCTTCTTGCGTTTCTTTCTTCTTCTTCGAGCACGCCCTGGACACCCGAAGATTTGCTTGCGGAAAGAAGGGACGTCGGAAATAAGGTCTCGGGCGCGGCCAAGCTGCTTGCTCACTCTCTACTCTCGGTTTCACTCTCTAATCTCCCTCATGACTTCCTTTCCTTGAGCTCTCAGTTGAAGAACTCTCCTGAGAAGCTCTCCTTCTCGTCCTCTCTCTCTCTGTCTCTCCCCTCTCAGATCTGGTTTTTTTTTCTTTTTCTCTCTCTCTCTCCAGCTCTCCCTCCGTCTCCCCCTCGAACTCCGTCTCTTTTTCTCCCTCGGGTTCTCTTTCTGCTCTGCTTCTGCTGACTTCTGCTACCTCTTTTCCTGCTGACTTGCTACTATTGCTTTGCTTCCTGTCGGCTTGCTGCTGACTTGCTGCTGCCCATGCTGCAACTTGCTTCCATTTTTTATTTCCCTTTTGCAGGTGGCTGTTGCCGTGCGACGGTGAAGGAGGGAAGAGGAAGAGAAAGGCGCAGGCTGGGCTGAAAAGGGAGAAAGAAAAGTGGGCCAAGCCCGCACGGGGAAGGGGAAAGAAGAAGAGAAAGGGGCCGGGCAGGCCCAGCCTGGGCCCAGACCCACTTTTTTTCTTTTTCAAATTAATTTTTTTTAATTAATTAATTTTTATTTTATTTTTAGAAATTAATATGTATTTATATAAGCAAAGTAAATGGGCATTTAAGACAAAGTAGACAAAAAAATCGGGTGTCAACAATTAACCCTAGGAAGTTTACAAGTACAAGCCCTTACCACGGGCATCTTCCTAACGAGCCAATGAAACCAACAAGCCAGGGTTAATCTACTCCCTTCAAAGACGGTCACGAACCGTAACACGCGTCGATTCTCCATCCTACGGACCTGAAAATGGTTAACCACGACGGGTTGAAATAAACTCAGCAAGTTAAAGTCCTAAGCTCCGATTAGGAACTTCGCTAGTCTCGGGAATTTAACATACAACCTAATCCATCAAATCAAGCAACACCACTTCAGAGAAAATGATAGCAGAAGATAGTTTAATAAGCATGTATAATCACAGGTGACCCTACCTGGCCTTGGCACACGCAACCTACAGAGCTGTCACTTAAATCATCACAACATTAAAAGCATGTGAATAACCAGAGCATCTCACACAACTTTTTCATGTCTCATACTCACACATGCTCCGATTATTACGCCCCCTCCTGGGCCACGGCATAACCTTATGGTTGGCGGTTCCTAGCTAAACTAGCTTCATCCTCTTTACCTCGAGGCATGGCAACGTCAAGGGCTCACTCCCAAGACGGCATTCCCGAAGGAGCATAAGACCCGCCCACTACCGCAGCCCCGCAACTAACAGAGGCTCAAGACCCGCCCACTACCGCAATCCCACAAAGTTAACCCCTCCCTATCAGGCATCCGATCGAAGTCAGGCGACCCACTGGCCACGGCACAACCCCATAAGGATCGGTGGTCTTCCGGCAATGCCGGGTTCCATCTCTTAATGTGATCATGCAACACATCATCAAGCAATCCATTTATATCTTTGCTCTGTCGTAAATGCAATATCGCTCATGCTCATGCGACATGCCATTTCAGATAACCCACGCAATATGTCATGCGGTATCACTCGACAATTCCAAAATTCCAAATTCAACCAATCAACAATCACATACATTCCCTCATTCTCGGGAATAACTCAATAAGTCAAATACTTTCACTTCCACTCGGTCTTCGATCATACGTTTCATCATTATTCACGCATATAATTAACAATCAGCACTTCAATAAAGCATAACAACCAATAATACATCAATTTGAAACCAAAATTTATTTTTATATGAACAGTGCCATGAACAGTAACCATGAACAATTATTATGAACAGTAACTAATCCGAAATTAATAAAATAATATTAAACTTAACCATGGTTACTAAATTTAACCTAACTAGGGTTAATTAACTCAATTATGATTAATAATTAACCATAGTTACTTTAGAAACTAACCCTAGTTACTTTAATTAATTAACCTAGGTTACTTTAACACTAACCATGGTCAATTAACTAATCTTCATCAATCTTAATTAACCAACATAATCAACCAATCAACTTTAATTAATCACAAACATACAAATACACTAATTAACCCCTAAGCAAGATTAACCCCTAAATAAGGATTAGGAAATTAACTTACTTGGATCGGAAATCCGGCAATACCAGCACGTAGAGGGGGACGAGGGCTACAGGGGGTAAGCTCAGGGACGACAACGGATGATAAACGATGGCCAAAACGGGCCAAAACAGCCCCCGGATTACTGTTCACACGGAAGAGAGCTATTGGGCGGAAACGGCCGAAATGAGCGGCTAACGGCGACCAGGGGTGGCCGGCGGTGTGCGGCTGGCTCCCTGACTTCCGTGGCTACACTTTGGGCGGTGGTGGCGGCTCTGGCAACGCCGGCAAGGCTGGATTCCGGAGGGAAAAAAGAAAACACAACAAGAAAAGGAAGAAAAAGGAAGAGAAAAGAGAGAGGAAAGGGGGTGGCGGTCCAGTGATGGTTGGGGGGCTCCTCGACGACGGCAAGGCAGCAAGGACAGTAGCCAATGGTGGCTGGTCTGGGGGAAACACAGCAACACAGCTGCTGTTTTTGGAGGAAAACCAGAAAAGAACAAAAGAGAAAGAGAGAAAGAAGGAAACTTGGGAGAGTGGGGAGGAAGAAAAAGCAAGTGGGGAAGGGGCTGCTGAAACTTGAGGAGAGAGAGAGAGAGAGAAAGCAAGCAAGAAGCCAAGCAAGAGACCAAGTCAAACTTCTCTTCCAAAAGCTCATTTCCCCTCATCAATTCCTTGACTTTTCTTCCATTTGTCCTCCAAGAATAAATACATCTTCTAGAAAGAGCAATTTGGTAATTCCTCAAAGTATAGTATACCTTACTATACACGAACACGGACCAAAAATTTATACGGGCTAGAAGAAAATCGGTTCGAGCTCAAATCGAAGGGAAACGTCTAGAAAAAGCTAACAGGCTCAAAGGCTTGAAGTTGGACTTCCTTGGACCCACTTGGCTAGCTTAGGCCCACGTGTTCGACTCCTCATAGGCACAAGGCCCATTGGGCCTCCAATCAGTCCAATTCCTCTTGGTTCTAATTTTTCGGCCCGTTGAATCCTTTTCCGATAATTCCCAAGCTTACTGAAATTCAGGATGTTACAAAATTTCCTCATTTAACTCCCCATTTAAGAAAGCTGTTTTTTACATCCATTTGATGCACTACAAAGTGTTCAATAGATACCAAAGCAAGAAGAATTCTTATAGTTGATAGATGACACACAGGTGAATAGACATCAAAATAATCTATTCCACTATGCTATTTATAGCCTTTAGCTACTAAACGTGCTTTGTATCTGGCTATTGATCTATCACTATTCGGTTTCTTTTTCAATACCCATTTACAGCCTATAGTCTTAGCCCCTTTTGGCAAATTTACTAGCTGCCAAGTGTGGTTCTGCAATAGAGAGCTTATTTCATCATCTATGGCTTCTACCCACAATAAGGATTCCCTAGATCTCATTGCTTCCTGATAGGAGAATGGATCATCCTCAAGATGGTAAGTAATAAAGTCCCCACCAAAACTTTTGGAAACTCTCTCTCTAGTAAATACTCTAACTGGAAATTATTCAACAGCCAGCTGTGTGGAATTAGTGTCAGAAGGGCCTGCTTCAGATTCTACAAGAGATTCCGAAATCATATATGTAGATCCAAAAACATTCAAGCCTTCATCTTTGAGAAACTTGTTTTTGAAGAACACTGCATCTCTAGATTCTATCACTGTGTTAGTAGATAGATCTAAAAACCTATTTGCAGCACTATCTTCTACACTACCTGGATATACATAAGTAATGGTTCTAGGTCCCACCTAAGGTCTCTTAGGATCTTGTATGCTTACATAAGCAATACAACCCCAAGTCTTAAGAGTATCATATCTACAAGGACGTTTATGCCATATCTCATAAAGTGTCATAGACAACTTAGAGTGCGGCAACCTGTTCAAAATGTGATTAGTAGTTAAAACTGCTTCTCCCTAATAAGAGAAAGGCATGCCAGCTATAAGTAACAAGAATTTAACATTACAGTTAATGTTCTATTCTTACGCTTAGCAACACCATTTGATTAGAGTGAATAAGGAGCAGTGGTTTCAAGTATTATACCTTCTAAAGCACAAAATTCCTTAAACCTTGTCATTGTATATTCTCCTCCTCTATCACTCCTAAATCTCTTAATTTTTAAGTTGAGTTGATTTTCTACTCTAAACTTAAAAATCTTAAATTTTTCAAAAGCCTCATCTTTCGATTTCAACAAATAGACATGACAATATCTAGAAAAATCGTCTATGAATGTTATTAGAGACTTCCGACCACCTCTAGTAATGTAATTTCTAAAGTCACAAATGTCAGAATGTATTAGCTCAAGAAGTTGTGTGCTTTTAGAAACCAATTTAAAGGGTTTTCTAGTGATTTTAGCCTGTGCACACACTTCACATTTGTCAAATCGAATAGAAGTATCTAATGGAATGTTGTGAGTTCTAGCCAGATGTTGCATTTTCCTGTAATTCACATGTCCAAGTCTATTGTGTAGCAACTTTGGATCAATCAAAGTAGAATTCACATGGTTCATGCTATCAGTATTTAAACTCAACCTATACATACCATCAACCATGAATGCACAACCGAAATAACATGAGTTAATAGATAAAGTTACTCTATCATTCATAGTTAAAAAAGACATATCAGCTTTATCAAGTAAACTCATAGATATCAAATTTGTTTTAAATAAAGGTATTACTCTAACATGTTTCAGAGTTAGTAATTTACTTGAAGAAAGCATCAAGTTTGCAGTTCCAGCATGAGTCACATCTGCTTCACCACCATTGCAATTTTCCATAGTGTCTTTCACTTCTGTGACCTCAATGAGTAAGTTCTTGTCATTTGTAGCATGACAAGTAGCACCACTGTCCAACCACCACTCAGAAGAGACACATGCCTTTCCATTCTTCATCATTCTAATGAAGGCCCGAGGCTCAGATTCATTAATTAGCATATTAGCCTTATTTTGTGGTGTGTCATCCTTTGGCTTCTTTGGTAACTTACACTCTGCTGCCCAGTGACCCCACTTTCCACAGTTATGGCACTTGCCCTTCTTATTCTTTTTGGAGATAGTCTTTATGGCCTCTAACTGTAAAGAGGATTCACCTTTTGGTGACTTAAACCTTTTCTGAAGTTTATTGGAATGTGAAACTAAATTGGCAACTGATTGTTGTTGTCCTACTTATTCCAAACTCTTTCTAGTAATGTTTTGATCCTCAATGTGAATATACCTCTTTAATTCGTCTAGTCTCATCTATACCTTCAGTCTGTGCATTTCAGTCTTGAAAGAACTCCATTCAGTTGGTAGCTTGCTCAATACAAGACCGACAAAGAGATTATCGGACATATCAGAGTTATCATCTTTCAGCTTGTTTCTCATACTCTCAAATTCAACTAACTGAGAGGTAATGCTTGTTAAAGTCAAAGAATTTCTTCGCTAATAGAGTTTTAGAGAGTCCCTCTTGTTTTTGGAACTGAGCATTCAAGTGATCACATATCTCTTTCGCCGTCTTATATTCACTATAGGTCATAGCCAGATTAGGATTTAGAGAGTTCAATATGTAATCTCTACAAAAATCTTCATCTTTGTTCCATTGATATTCATCAATATCTTCAATAGTAGATGCAAAATCACTTAACACAGTATAGAATTTCTCACGTTCTTTCATGCCAAATTGAACATGTAATTTCCATCCATGAAACTCAGTAATATCAAAAGATTGTAACTTTAGAATATTATAGGAACTACGCTTTGCCATTATAATCATAGCAAAGTGTTAGAAAGAGTGCACCTTGAAGTCTTCGGAACCACAAAGTCGAATAATTCTCTTAACCTTGATCAAATCGCTTGCCAAAACAAACCCCAAAAACAGATCTGGAGCGCCCAAAAACCTTAAGATGGACTACCCCTTTCGCCGAAATCCGCTGAAAATTCGCTGGAAACTTCTGGGTGCCGTAATTTCTTCGTTCAACCTCTAATCAATGCGAGTGACCACTCAAAATGTTCGTATCGACAAGTAAAACAAAGCCCAAGTGGTTTCACCCTCTAAAATTGGCTATAATTTTTGGGTTTTTGAATCAAAGATTTCAGTCACCCGAAACTTCAAACTCAGATCCTACCGAATATCACCGTCGAAATCGAAAGTAAATTATACCTTTGAATTCATCTTGATGAAATCTTCAAGAAGACATCTTACTCACTCAAATCCGAATCTAATACTTCAAGAATGTTGGAGGTTATAAGTTTGAGAGAGAAGAAAGTATTTTATGTTACTTGAAGTATTACACCAAGAGACGTCAAGTTTGGAACGTTCAACAGTGTTACCTCCAGCGTAGGAAAACCCTAGAGTTTATATATATGCAAGTTATTGGGCTTCAGTCCATATGGGTCCAAATAACCACGCTTTTACCTATTGGGTTTGTATGTGAACATATTATTTGAATTATATTAACAATATATCCAACATCATGAAGGCGAAGTACGCAGAGTCCCTGCCAAGAGGATCAGTCATTGAAAATGCATAGGATGCAAGGAAGCCTTTCGTAGAACTACCATCCACTTTTGTTGGAAATTTGGAGGCTGATACACGGCTTGGTAGGCTGCGCTTGCAATGAGCGCAGCAACAACCAGCAAGGCATTGCGTCTATCACCCATTGACTCTTTTTCCCTATTCAAATTGTTCGATGGGGAATGTGAAAACGATGGAGGAGCATTTGTGACTGGTTCTGCATCTGATTGATCTTCCTCCGGGGGTAGCCTTGAAGCAGGCGAGTTTGATCTTCCTCTTCGATGTTTAGCTCCAGTTTCTTCATCATTAACAAATTGGGTCCTTAGACTGTACATACCCCCTACGAGATTAAACCAAGAAAGCCTTTCCAACCAAAAATCTAAAGCTAGTGCCAAGTGCCTCTGCGCCAGTAGAAGAAGAATTGAAGTCACTATCATCAGACTAAACGCTTTGTCTAGTAATGTGAACGGCAGGTAATACATGAAGCAATAGTAAGTTTGAACCAGTGCGGTCATGGAGAGTAACAGCAGCAGCCTGACGGGGAGATCTCTAGTGAGGCAAATGATCATCTGGATAGATAGTAAGAGTCCAAATGTGTTGCTGCTTATGAAGCCAATGTACACAACGTCCCTAGTTAGAGGACGAGTCACCCAAGATGCATAGTATGCAAGAAAGGAGCCTTTCATTGAATTATCATGCGTAGTATGCAAGAAAGGAGCCTTTTGTTGAATTATCTTAAAGCTTGGAGGCTGAAGCGTAGCTTGGTAGGTTGTGCTCGCAATGAGTGCAGCAACAACTAGCAGGGTGTTGCATATGTCGTCTATTGACTCTCTTTCTTTGTCCCAAATTGTCAAATTTGAAACTGATTGGGTCCTTAGACTATACATATTCCCTAGGAGGTTAAATCGAGAAAGCCTTCCCAAGCAAAAGTCTAAAGCTAGTGCCAACTGCCTCTGTGCCAGTAGAAGAAGAATTGACATCGTTACTGGGAGCATGCTCAACAATTCCACGTTTTGTCCAATAAGGTGAACAGCAGGTAATACGTGAAGCAATAGTAAGTTTGAACCATTACGGTCACAAAGAGTAACAACGGCAGCTTGATGGGGAGATTTTTGGTGAGGCAAATGATCATCTGGACTGACACCAAGAATCTGAACGTGTTGCCGCTCATGAATGATGTATGCGAAGTCCCTGCCAAGAAGACTAGTTATCCAAGATGCAGAGTATCCCTGGAAGCCTTTTGTGGAATTATTACCACTTTTGTAATAAAGCTAGGAAGCTGAAGCACGGCTTGGTAGGTGGTGCTAGCAATGAGTGTGGCGACGAACAACAGGGCATTGTGTATGCCGTCCATTGACTCTTTTCCTTTCTTCAAATTTTTCAATGGAAAACGTGATGGTGATTGAGGAGCGTTCGTTGCTTGATGATTGTTAGCACCATAGTCGTTCACCGAGACTAGTGATGAAGCAGGCTGGTTTGATCCTCATCTTTTGTGTTTGGCTCCAGCTCGTGCAAGAATTTCTCTCATGTGTCTATCTCCTGCTCCTCCTTTGCGAGAGGATTGAGACATATAGAGGCGTCAAGCCACTTCGTTCCAGGTGCACACATCTACCACTTCGCAATTTGATAGCATGGCCATGAAGCATGAAGTCAACCACTTGCAATTTTTTTCAATCTTTGTTTTGTTCTCATTGATTTTCAGATATTGTAGGGATGCCAAATTCCTTTGCTTAGAAGAATTTTGCATATGGTAGCCTTGTCGGGATACTGAACTAACACACTAACTGAAATGATGAGCCAAAAAAAGTGCTATAAAAAAGGGGAACTTGCAGCGAGATGCAAGATGGTATTGCCTTTGTTGTCCTTCTCATTGATCAGCTGCTCCTTGTGCTGTTTCAGATGCTCCATCAACACAACGACCGCATCAAACCAATCGTTCTTCACGGTGAGCTGAAGCGCCTGTTAGTTGGGTTCACTCCTATGTGGAGGAAGCCCAATGAGTTGCAAGCCCAAAAGGGCTTGAGCCCATATAATAAGTTATATGGAGAAATAGGGTTTCTCACTATCGTTGAAGTTATAGCCGCAAAAAGACGTAGTAACAAGAGAAAAAGTGAAAGCAGAAAATCTGGAGTTTGGGGCAAAGTTTGATTTACATCAAGCTGGCATTGGAGGTTGATTCGAGGTTCGATTGAGCTAAAATTTTGTCAGCGTATTCGTGGTGCAATCTCCTTGAATCTGAACAGTTTGATTTTCATTTGAAGCTCTCTACATCAGGTTTTTCGTGGATTGATCAAAACCTTCGTTTTTGGTCAGATTTATCCTTGATCTCTTGTGAAGTTTATGTGTATTGCCAAAAATTATGTTCTTGAGATCTTTGCTGCTATGTACCTCTAGTATTTGCTAGAGAAGAACATTGTTCACCCAATTTTGTTGATAGTGAAGTTTTTCGGGTGGACTCCGGTCCCGTGGTTTTTGATCTCCTCACACCGAGGGGGTTTTCCACGTAAAAAATCGTCTTGTGTTTGTGTGCTTGGTATTTATTTTGCTCTACTATATTGGTTCCTATTAGGTTTACACAAGAGGGGAGATTATTTTATTCCGCTGCGTTAATTCGACATTGTTCGAATTGTTATTGTTCTCCCATCAGAGTGGTATCAGAGCTTCATTGTTGCTTGATTTTTCTACCTTGTGTTAAACAATGGAAATGAATACAAGTAGAATGGTTACACTGAATGGTTTGAATTATCATATTTGGAAAGGGAAGATGGAAGATCTTTTATATGTGAAAGATTTTTATTTGCCCGTATTTGCCGAGGAAAAACTGGAGAATAAAACTGATGTTGAATGGTCTATATTTCATCGTCAAGTGTGTGGTTATATTAGGTAGTGGGTAGATGATAATGTTTTGAACCATATTATTGAGGAAACACATGCACGCGGTTTATGAAATAAGCTCGAACAGTTATATGCTTGAGAAACTGGAAATAATAAGTTATTTATGATAAAATAGATGATGGCTCTGAGATATCAAGATGGTACTCGTTTGACTGATCATATAAATTCTTTTCAAGGAATTATTAATCAGTTGGCTGCGATGGGAATCAAGTTTGATGATGAGATACAAGCACTATGGTTGCTTGGTACTTTGCCGGACTCATGGGAGACGTTTCGAACGTCTTTGTCTAATTCTGCCCCGAATGGTATGATTATCATGGATTTGGCCAAGAGTAGTATTTTGAATGAAGAGATGAGAAGGAAAACACAAGGATCGTCCTCTTCACATTCTGATGCCTTGGTTGTTGAGAAAAGGGGAAGAAGTGAGTCTCGAGGTCTGAGAAATAGAGACAAGAGTAGAGATAAAAGTAGAGGTAAGTATAATAAATTTGCTAATGTTGAGTGCCATTATTGTCATCAGAAGGGACATATTCAAAGATTTTGTCGCCAGTTAAAAAGGGAGAAACAAAATGAGAAAGGTAAAGAGAAGAAAAGTGATAGTGACAGTGATGACAATCGTGTTGCTGCACTTAAAGAAGATTTTCTCATTATTTTTTATGATGGTGTGATGAATTTTGTATCTCATGAGACCAGTTGAGTAATTGATAGTGGTGCATCTATTCATGCTACATCTCGTAGGGATTTCTTTATATCATACAAGTCAGGTGACTTCGGATCTGTGAAGATGGGAAACAATGGGCTGGCTCAAGTTGTAGGCATCAGTGATGTGTGCCTAGAAACCAACAATGGCACGAGGTTAGTATTGAATAATGTTAAACATATACCTGATATCCGCTTGAATTTGATTTCTACAGGCAAGTTGGATGATGAGGGGTATTGCAGCACCTTCGGTAATGGTCAATGGAAGCTCACCAAAGGTTCTCTTGTTGTGGCTAGAGGTGAAAAATATTCTTCGTTGTACCTTATGCAGGCAAAGTTGTCCACAGGAAAAATTAATGCAGTAGACAACGAAGATGCAGCTGAGTTATGGCATAAGAGGCTCAGTCACATCAGTGAGAAGGGTTTGTCAATATTGGCAAAGAAGAAGCTCCTTTCAGGATTGAAAAGTTCAGCGCTAAAAAAGTGTGCTCATTGTCTAGTAGGAAAACAGAACAGAGTTACATTTAAAAGCTCCCCTCCTTCAAGAAAGTCAGGTATATTGGATTTAGTGCATTCTGATGTTTGCGGTCCTATGAAAACAAAATCGCTTGGTGGCTCCCTTTATTTTGTTACCTTCATAGATGATTTTTCAAGGAAAATTTGGATTTATACCTTGAAAGCTAAAAATCAAGTATTAGATGCTTTTAAGCAGTTTCGGGCTTCAGTTGAGAGACAGATTGGAAAGAAATTGAAATGCATCAGAACTGATAATGGGGGAGAGTATATTGGACCTTTTGATGAATATTGCAGATAGCAGGGTATTCGACATCAAAAGACACCTCCCAAGACGCCTCAGTTAAATGGCTTAGCTGAGAGAATGAACAGAACACTGGTTGAAAGGGTAAGATGCTTACTTTCACAGTCAAAGCTACCTGGATCCTTTTGGGGTGAGGATTTAAGTACAATTGCATATGTATTGAATCTTACTCCATGCGTTCCTTTAGAGTTTGATGTTCCTAATAAAGTTTGGACAGACAAAGATGTTTCTTATGATTATTTGCGTGTCTTTAGATGCAAAGCATTTGTGCATATTCCCAAAGATGAGAGGTCTAAACTTGATGTGAAAACATGACAGTGCATATTCATTGGTTATGAACAGGATATGCTTGGCTACAAATTTTATAATCCGGTTGAAAAGAAAATTGTAAGAAGCAGAGATGTTGTGTTTATGGAAGATCAAACAATAGAGGATATTGAGAAATCAGAGATGATTTCAACACCACAGGTTAGTGATGATTTGGATCCAGTTCCTCTTACAAATATTCCTACCCAGGTTGATGAAGAACAGCAGGAAGTCAATGTTCCAGATAACACACATGTTCCTGAACATGTTGAAATGGATAATATTTTTCCCGAACCAGATGCTCAATTAGATGTTCCACTGGATATTCCAGTCCGGAGATCCGTTAGAGATCGACGACCTTCCACCAAGTATTATGAAGATGAGTATGTATTATTGACTGATGCAAGTGAACCAGAGTGCTTTGCAGAAGCAATAGAAAATGAGTGCAAAAGCAATTGGTTTGATGCTATGCGAGATGAGATGCAATCACTTTATGATAATCATACTTTTGAGCTGGTGAAGTTACCTAAAGGTAAAAGAGCTTTGAAGAACAGGTGGGTATACAGGTTGAAGCAAGATGAACATACTTCACAGCCACGGTACAAAGCTAGATTGGTTGTTAAGGGATTCGGTCAAAGAAAGGGTATTGATTTTGATGATATATTTTCTCCGATAGTGAAAATGTCTTCTATCCGTGTGGTACTAGGGCAGCTACCCTAGATTTGGAGATTGAGTAAATGGATATTAAAACAGCATTCCTACATGGTGACTTGGAGGAAGAGATATATATGGAACAACCTGAAGGTTTTAAAGTGAAAGGGAAAGAGGATTATGTGTGCAAACTGAAGAAAAGTCTCTACGGCCTAAAGCAAGCACCGAGACAGTGGTACAAAAAGTTTGCGTCAATTATGACAGAATAGGGCTATAAGAAGACTTCCTCAGATAACTGTGTGTTTGTCCAAAAATTTTCTGATGATGACTTTATTATTCTCTTGCTTTATGTTGATGATATGCTGATTGTTGGCAGGAATGCTTCACGAATTGAGTTATTGAAGAAACAATTGAGCAAGTCTTTTGCCATGAAAGACTTGGGCTCGGCGAAGCAGATTCTTGGCATTAGAATTACTCGAGACAAAGATGCTAAGAAGTTATTTTTGTCGCAAGAGAAATATATTGAGAAGATCTTTCAGAAATTTTATATGGATAAGGCTAAAGTGGTTAGTACTCCTCTTGCTGCCCACTTTTAAGTAAATATGAAGCAAAGTCCTACGACTGATAAAGAGAAGAAAGATATGGAAAGTGTTCCATATGCCTCAGCTGTAGGAAGCTTAATGTATGCGATAGTATGTACACGCCCAGACTTGGCACATGCAGTTGGTGTTGTTAGTCGCTATTTGTCAAATCCAGGTAGAGAGCACTGGAAGGCAGTGAAGTGGATTATGAGGTATCTTCGGGGAACTTCAAATTTGAAAGTCAGTTTCGAGACCGGGAAACTTGAATTAGTTGGATACACAGATTCTGACTTGACAGGAGATATTGATACTCGAAGATCTACTTCTAGTTATTTGATTTCTTTTGTGGGTGGAGCTGTGTCATGGAAGTCAAGATTGTAGAAGTGTGTTGCACTTTCTACAACTGAAGTTGAATTTATTGCAACGACTGAAGCAAGTAAAGAGATGCTATGGATGAAGAAGTTCTTGGAAGAACTTGGGTTCAAGCAAAAGAGGTGTGTGCTATTTTGTGATAATCAAAGTGCAATTCATCTTGGTAAGAATTCATCTTTTCATTCTAGATCAAAACATATTGATGTTAGATATCATTGGATAAGAGATGTTCTAGAAGAAAAATTGTTGGAACTTGAGAAAATTCATACAGACCATAATGGCTCTGATATGATAACGAAAGCTCTACCAAGAGAGAAGCTTGAACATTGCCGATTGATAGCAGGGATGGAGAATCCCTCCATATTGTCGTGAGGGGGAGATTTGTTAGTTGGGTTCACTCCTATGTGGAGGAAGCCCAATGAGTTGCAAGCACAAAAGGGCTTGAGCTCATATAATAAGTTATATGGAGAAATAGGGTTTCTTACTATCGTTGAAGTTGTAGCTGCAAAAAGACGTAGTAACAAGAAAAAAAGAGAAAGCAGAAAATCTGGAGTTTGGGGCAAAGTCTGATTTACATCAAGCTGGCATCGGAAGTTGATTCAAGGTCCGATTGAGCTGAAATTTTGTCAGCGTGTTCGTGGTGCAATCTCGTCGAATCTGAACAGTTTGATTTTCGTTTGAAGCTCCCTACATCAGGTTTTCGTGGATTGATCAAAACCTGCATTTTTGGTCAGATTTATCTTTGATCTCTTGTGAAGTTTATGTGTATTGCCAAGAATTATGTTCTTGAGATCTTTGCTGCTATATACCTCTAGTATTTGCTAGAGAAGAACATGTTCACCCAATTTTGTTGATAGTGAAGATTTCGGGTGGACTCCGGTCCCGTGGTTTTTGATCTCCTCACACCGAGGGGGTTTTCCACGTAAAAAATCGTCTTGTGTTTGTGTGCTTGGTATTTATTTTGCTCTACTATATCGGTTCCTATTAGATTTACACAAGAGGGGAGATTATTTTATTCCGCTGCGTTAATTCGATATTGTTCGAATTGTTATCGTTCTCCATCAGCGCCGTCTCCTCTTGGGTGGCGAGAGCACAGGTGTGTTATTGGCTCCCCGTTCCCGATGCATACTGCAAAGGGACTCGTCTCTCCCTTCCCTTCGCAAAGCATAGTGTGGACCCACTCTCAAGAGCTCCCTCGCTGTATAACTGAGAGAGGAAAAGAGGGAAAAGAGGGGGGGGGGGGGGGGAAACAGAGAAGAAAAACAAGGAAGTAGAGCCGTGAAAGGTGAAAGAGAGAGGAAACGTGACAGAGGGAAGAAACGAGAGCATGACAGCAAGAGTGGAATGCACAATTGATATGATTGATTAATTTTATATTGAGTACTGATAAGTGGGTTGTACGTAGATATGGGATCGAAATCATTCAATGGAGGGAGTCATTGACGTGTGATTAGAGCAGAGATTGATTAATGAAATAAATTATTGATTTGTGATTTGAGATTGATTAATAGTTAGAATCATAATATTTGTTTTGATGTGATTGATTAATTGATATAATCATATTTTACTGTTCACATTAAAGAGTGTTTTGCTATTTATTTAGACATTATTACACTATTCACTCTAATCGTATCTCCGTGTTATTCTAACATAATACTCCCAAAATTATATTGCAAAGAAATAACTCATGTTAAGGTTTAAATAGTTTAATTTGGAGAGGTATGAATATCATAATTGGTGGATTTTAAAATTCTGATTCTGTAATCAACTCACTGTTCATCAGACATAGAGATGGATAGATATTTTGATAACAGGATTTGTGTAACCAAATTCACTGCTTATTGTCTGTTTCAATTGTTTTTGCCCTTAGACTTTCCAAGTCCAATCTTGGTTCATCTTAATCACGGTTTGACCGGCGAGTGGGCTTCTTATCCCTGTTTTGCTTTTGGATTAGGTTCTTGTCATTTTCTCTCGTTGACCACCGTGTCGTTGCCCTCTTTCCTCTCCACTTCCTGGATTCTTCCTCTACGCGTGCTTATCCGTTGCTTTCCAGGCAATTTCCGGTTCCACGTTGTCCTTTTTTACCACTAGAGTAGTATTGCGTCGAAAAGCCAAGGGAAAAAGGAAAGAAAAGAATGTAATAGCTCGTCGACTAGTCAGCGTAGGAAATGATTTAGAGGTTTCATTTACGGTTGAAAAGAGCCAAAATTCGAAGGTCACAAAATCAAAAATCAAAAGGGAAAGGGCAAGTTCAAAGGAAAGCTCATTACTTCTAAATTTCATCTCATTAGACTAGAATGATAGAATGAGAAGTAACCTTCCATGTTTTTATGAATCGGTACCTCGTAGCGACATGAGTGTGAAAGGAATCAGTGAATCAGTGAATCAGTTTAGCATTAATAAGGGCTTAAATCAATAATTTCAGTGCATCGATCCCATCTAGGATGGATCTCTCTTAAAAGACCAATTTCCTGATAACCATGATTTCAGTATTTGAACATGATGAAGTGCCTTTAATGACTCCCAATGTGAGCTAAACAGAGACCGGGATCCATTTGCAGGTAACCAGAAGTCAGCGGTCTTGGTCATTAGGGCTGAGCATGATGGACCGCCCAACCCGGGACCAGACCGGACCGAACCAACCGGTTGGGTCCGGTTCCCGGAGGAATCGGTACAGTGCAATGTATATTGTTGTCCAGTGTTTACAGACTTCCCGTTCCTCTGTGAGAGAAAGCGCCAGAGCGAGCGATGGCTTTGGGGGAGAAGGCTTGGGAAGCGAAGGCCTGAACGGCGATAATACTGGCTCTTCTGATTCTGTCTCTTACATTCGATCCGACTTGGTCCATGCCGTTTCTGATTTTGTCCGGACTGATTGTTTCTGCAGTTTTTTTTGTCGTAGAAAAGATGAGTGGAAACTCGGCTCATGCAGCTTATGATTCGGCTCCTGATAAAAAAGATGACCTGGCTCTTGATGTTGAGGCTCTGCTTGATGCTGCTGGAAAGCCAGTTAGTTTTCTCTGCATCTTTGGGATTTGTATCGTTTCTTCAAACTGCTTTTCCACTAATCCGGTGGAATCAGTCCTCTGCTTGCAATTCGACCCAATAAATGCTAAAAATCGTCTGGTAAGTTAAAAATCTTCTTTGACATGAACGATTGAACCACTGAATTTTGAAAATCACGAGATCCCATCAAAACTCTTAAGCAATATTAGTATATGCTGGGCCTACTTTTATTTGGCTAGAAGCATAAGACATGGTCTGAACAACTATGTCTACTGTGTGAAGTGGATTTAGTTTCCTTAATTCGACAGGAAGCATCTTCAACCTCAACGCCATCGTCTAGATTCAAGTATGATGTATACTTGAGTTTGGGAGGTGCAGATTCTTGCAATGGTTTCGCAGATCACCTTAACAGACAATTGGATGATGCTGGGATCAGGGTCTTCAATGATGAATATGACCTTACTCCCAGAAAAGAGATTGGGCCGGAGTTGAAAGGGGCGATCGAGCGGTCAAGGATCTCAATAGTCATCTTCTCTGAAAACTTTGCTCCCAGTAGTTTTTGCCTCAATGAGCTGGTACAATTGTGGGAGTGCAGAAAATCAAATGGACGGACTATTATCCCGATTTTCTATGATGTTAGTCCACAGGATGTAAGGCATCGATTGGGGACTTTTGGAGAAGCCTTCTTCATTCACCGTGAGAAATGCAGAGACGACTCTAATACCATGGAAACATGGAAGGAGGTTCTTCGACAGTCCGGGCAATTAAAAGGATTTATTCGGGACAACCGAAAAGGGTGGGTAATGTTTTTTACTTTTAGTTTCCTGTTCCTTTCCTAAATATATGAAAAAAAAAGTTCAGGATGTTGTGAAAATGAACCTTTTTTAATAAATATTTTTGTAGCCTTATCGATAATGATCGAAAATTTATCAATGCATAAGAGGATAGATCGTGTGGGTTGATTCAATTTTTGTCGGTCCATTCCCCACTTTCATTTGTCTACTTTTTAATATGTTTGGTGACCTTGTTGTCATCCTCTTGCTTCATCACTTCCTTTTTGCAGGCCAGAGGGCCAGTTCATAAAAGAAGTTGTTGCACGCGTGGTGCAATTGTTGAAGGAGGATTACCGATTTGTAGATGACAAACTAGTTGGAATTGATCATCATGTTCAAGAGATGATGAGAAAGCTTGATGTTACCTACCATGAGGGACAAGCGACTGAAGTACAAGGTAAAGAGGTACATGTCGTTGGAATATGTGGTGAGTCGGGTGTAAGAAAGACTACACTTGCAAAGGCTGTTTTTTGCAAGATGTGTAAGTTGTTTGATGCGCATAGTTTCCTTGAAGATATTAGGTCGGAAGGAGTTCAGCTTTCACGACGTATGTTGATTGCTGACCTTAAAAAACAAATATCTGCACCACTCGAATCTTCCGGTGAAGGGATCGAAGAAATAGCAAGTTCATGCCGTGATGCGAAGGTTCTCATTGTGCTTGATGGTGTGGACAAGGATGAACAAATTAAAGCATTGGCCGGGAAGTTTACTTGGTTGGGTCCGGGAAGTAGAATTATTGTGACAACAAACAAAAAGAATGTTTTGAAGGCCTTTGACGATGGAGCAGTTCGAGAACACACGGTCAAACGAATGGATCAATGCCATGCTCATAAACTATTTTGTAAGCATGCTTTCCAAGGAGTTGCACCGCAGGATGTCTCCGAATATTTTGGCTTGTCCTTGGACATTGCCAAAGCTATCGGAGGGCTCCCTTCGGAGATCGTGCATCAGGCTTCATCTTTGCGTGAGGATATGAATATGACTAGATGGGAAACTACCCTGGAATTATTGCGAAAGAGACGCAAAAAATAGGAAAAAGCCCTGCACATTTCAATTCAGTTACGTCAGAGGATCAGAGCTTCAAAATTCCATTGAAGACAATCATCTCACAAAAGCCCAATTGGAGACTCATCAAAGCCCTTTCGGTAGTTAGGCAAGCTAACTGAGTTGATATTGTCCCATCCAAGGAGCAATGGTGTCATCTAACGGGTCCAATAAGGAGGAAAAGGCCCTGCACTTTTGAAGTCTTGATACAATGCGAGGCTGGAGGGTTGAATTCTAAGTTTTCATGTGTTTTGAATTTCCTATGACTCTAATGTTTTCCAGTTGTCACAATAAATATGCGGCACATTCTCCACTGGAAGAATTGAGATTTGAGTTTGATATTATATCTTTAAATTCGGTTCTTTATCCAATTCTTTAATGGTGAACCTTATGAGTTCTTTATCTTGAGTGGTGAAAGACTCTTTTATGCTTGAATGTTGTACTCCATCTATCCCTAAGTTGCTTTCCAGGTTCCATCAAACGCTTTCAGCTTCTTCTAAGTCTCACCATGCATCAGTTACAAATCTTTAGATGTGCATAAGTAGCACTGACATATTGAAAAGGAGAAAAAGGGTGATTGATTCAAGTAAAACAACCAAAAAAAAAATCTAAGAGGAAAATATTTTTCTAAAAAGGATATCATGATCTATTGATTTTTCAATATTACTGAAGGAGAGGACTATGGTAGAATTGTTTATGATTGAGTATTTAAAGGTTTGGCTTCTATTGACTTGTGTCGAGGACACTATTATATCATTTGAAATGCGGCTTTCTCTATTAGTGAGAGGTTCTTGTGACTTATGAGAAAATGTTTCTTTGCCTCGAGAATTTTCAATTGAATAACAACATCGTGAAGGCACAAAATTTTGAATAGACTTCCTAACACTTTGGACGGCACTAATTGTAGGTTAGTTACAGTACAGCACCATGAAATTTGTTCCATTGTTGAATATTCCTATCGTGTATATCTTTCTTCGAGTGCTTTACTAGGCTTAACGATTTCACTACCTTGAAAAGCAAGTTGTGGCTTAATCTTCTCCAACTGATAACGAACAAAATTCCATCAATTAAATCAAAGCTTCCTATATTTGATAATGATAACTCAGGAGCAGTCATAGGTTTACCAAAAGGTTCCTGGATTGCAACCAGGAAGAGTACAGGGCCTCCTTACATCTAATTTTACAAGTGCACTCCTTTCTCAATCTAGACATTATATTATTCTTCAACCTTCAGAAACTTTTGAGAAGGAGATCTCTCCGGGTAACCTTAACGTACGCCATCTACAAATATTGCTTGCCAGGGACCTATAAGAAGAGCTTTGCATTGCATGGTGAGCTTTGCATTTCTCTAGTCTGCCAGAGAAATTGATAAAGGACATATTTTCGCATGTCATTAATTGAACCATTACCGATTCCTTCATCATTGTTATTGCAATAGGAAGGCAGTTTTGTCGCGCCCCAACCTTCGAGCATGTGATAACCTTTGTTCTCTTACGGTCATATGAATGCGATATCTTAGAGTGTGTTGCCGATTATTCTTTTTATCTTATAATTATGTACGTGCGAAAATAAATCACCCCAATCCACAACAATAGTAGAGATAGTAAAAAAGGCACATTATTAAAAGCGACCTCATCATTTTACTTATTTATTACATTAACATTGGAAATAGATGCAAGTACAACCCTACCACGGGGCGCTGTTCAAATAGCTAGCTAAAAGATATTAGGGCAAAAGGATCAGTCTACTTCATTTCTTATGGATCGAGATTTGCTTAGTCTAGAAAGTCAGCAACTAAGCATGCCTATTAAGGACTTGAAATGGTTGAATCACAACCAATAAGATAAAATCTCCATGGATTAAACGTTAAGCCTCGGCTAGGGTATCAATTCACCTCGGGGGTACCTAACAGGCAAGCCCAACATAACAACAACAATCATGTCAAATCGCAAGCAACTTTACCTCACAGTTGCACATACCTTGCATGATACCAATCATGTATGAGCAGGTGAATAAATAATTAGAACATTATATATCATCTCATGCACATAGCATTCAGGTGTATTTCAATTATTATGACTCCTCGAACTATAGCACAACCCGAAGGTTGGCGGTCTTTCGATCTAATCGGGCACCATCTTACCCCATTGGGCACGGCATCATCTGGATCTCCCACCATATACGGCATTCCTTAACGAAACATCAGTCCAGCATCGGTTGCGACATAGCATTTGAACTCTCGTCAGGTGTCCAATAAATTAAGCATTGCCACCCAGCCTCCCGTTGAATGATGGATTCAATTAATGTGACCACACCAGTATATCAAACCACACAATTCATTTTATTTATTGGATATTAATCAATGCAAACATGGTTCGTGCTCACACAATAATATGTTGCAGATTTCACACATGAAAATGCAATAAAATAATCACATGTGACCACACAAGCACGGAACCACACAAGTCTATATAATTATCAAGGCATACGTGCTTCAACCAATAAAGAATAGGTATAAAATCAACATACAATTTAATCGGTGTTATATATAATGTCTATTTATTATCATCTCGCGTTAATCAAGATTAATTATTACAAACAATAATTTATTATTATTAAAAATGATATTTAATTATTTTCGAAATAATTAATATGAATAATTAATTTAAATAAAATTAATCATATAATTAACATAAATTGCAATTAAGATATATTTAATTACCACTAATCAAAATTAACTAAATTGATCATCATTTATTTAAATTAACCATAATTAATCACTTAATCCAAATTAGTCCTAAACTAAATTAATCCTAATCGAGATTAATATGCTAATCAAGAGATTAGCTCCATAATCCACCGTTTAGCGATGGTGGCGGTATGGTTGCGACAGTGGCGGCGAGGCAGATGCACGGATGCCTCCGGTGCGTCGAGGCAAGGGGAGCAGATCTCGGCCAAGAGCGGCTATCCACTCGGCCAAAGGAGGGCCGTGAGGGAGGGAGGTGAAAGGCGTGGCTCCGGCGTCTGAGGTGGATCGAGGCAGCTCGCGCCCTGCTCCTGGCGATGGTGCAAGGCGGCTGGACGGCGACGAGGAGTGGCAAGGACGGCTGGACGGCGACGAGTAGTGGCAAGGACGGCTGGCCGACGGCAGCAGCCATCTCAACCCCGAACCAAAATTGCACGGCGGAAGGAGGGAGCAGTAGCAGCGGCTCGGGTGGACTCGGCTGGCCTGCGATGGTCCGGCGCGTGGCTGGGCAGCTGCTGGTCCGTGGTCGATCCTTGCTTGTCCCGACGAGGAGACCAGAAAGAGTGAGGGTTGAGAGAGAGGATGAGGAGTAGCTAGCTTCGGGTTGCGGGCGGTCGGGCGGCTCTCCAGGGCTCCGGCAGTGGGGCGGCGGAGAGACGAAACTGCGGCGCTATGGCGACCGTGGTCGCCGTTGAGAGGGGCGGCGACGAGGAGAAGGACGCAGTAGCTGAGCAGCCGACCGAAAAAAGAAGAAGAAAAATGAAGGAGAAGAAGAAGAAAAGTCAAAAAGGAAGGGACAGGACAGAAGGAAGAGATGGGGCCAGGTGGGGCGTGCAGCAGGGGAGGAGAGAAGCACGTGGGGAAGAGGGGAAAGATGGAAAGGGGGAGGGAAACGAAAAACAGAGAAAAGAAAGAGAAGGGACGTGCGGCAGCCGAAAATGAGGAGAAAAGGAGGAAAGAAAAGTGTCCGAATCTCGAATTTAAAATTTCGGCGGACGATCCTTTAACTATAATCGAGCGAATCGAAAATTTTAAAAATTAATGAAGCTAAAATTTAATAAGTTGATCCTAACATCCAAAAAGTTCAATAATTGAATTTGAATTAAAATCACGGCCAAATCCCTTAACTGTAATTTTAGCACGTCTCATACTAACAGACGATTAGTAAGAGTCACAAACATTCAACTCATGATTAAAATAATATTAATCCACATTTGAGCTTATTTGATATGGAGACGATATCGACTGTTATGTAATTGCGAAAAATTGATTGCTCAATTCTCAACCATCCTTATGATCAAGTCATGGCCTATGATTGAGTTCTCTGGTCACACGTGCATTTAATTTCTTAATAGTCTTTCTCTTTTGGTTACTATATTATGAATGGTTAGTTCAGAATGAGACTCCATTAACAATGCATTGAGGAAATATACATTCAAAAAATTCAAAATAAGTCGAAAAATTCAAGACGTCACAAGTTTCATGCCAATACCAACAAGAGTGATGCTAGCATATATTCTCTATCAGCAGTGATCCTCGCTCGGTCTGCGTGAGGTGTCTACGCCATCTCAGCCATTTCTGGACTTCTGGTTTGCTGTCGTGGCTATAGTTTAGCTCTGCTACGTAAAATAATGAGTAGAGTTCGCTGTGAAAAAAGAGCTAAAATGTCACCTGCATGCCGTGCACAATTATTCATTGATGCTGCCGCGTGAAAAGTAGTTTCCAGTTGAAGCTGTAAGTAACCAAAGAACTCGAATTTTGGTGTTGACTCCAAGACCACCATTATACCCTTGCATCTGCAATCAGCTCCAACTTACTGTGGTTGGAGGGGAAATTATTTTATTGACTGAACCACTTGTCCTCTTAAAAACTAGAATTCAGTGTAATCTAATTGCCGTATGAAGTGAATCATTATGTAATAGCATGGACAAGCTTTGAACTAACAACTTCTCCCTTTAAGCGCCACCTACAGTGAGCTGAACAAAAAGATAGACATCATTGCGGGATGATTGAGCATACAGACATCAATATGTCCACCACCTTTATTGCAATGACTTGCCTGGGACCCAGCATGGAATCCAGCGTTCACAGGCAAAACCTCTTTGGATTCATCTGAAGGATTACCAACATAATTACATTGGTAGCCTGGGGCTATGGATTCTCAAAATAAGCAACCAATCTGATTCTATACTGCGGAAAATAGGTTTTATTTGCATCCTCTCATTTGAAAGTAATTTAGAAAGGAGATCGGGTGTGAAGCTGGAAATTATACTTTGATAAACGTATCGTTACAAAAGCATATAGGTCATGTTCTGTCTCATTACAGTGACAACTCGGTAAGGAGGAATGACAAAGCACTTTTCAAAGGACACATTTTATTAAAACCTGCATGTTAAAAGTAATAGAAAGAGTGAAAAGATGATGAGAAGAATGAAAAGGCTTGCCAGCATCCGTAGAGAAATGCGGTCATATGTATACTGCATGTCCTCCCTCCATCATCTGCGATGTGTACATTCGCACACATACATATTGCTTATTCTCCATCAATATGCATAGCAATTGATCTAAATGAATTATTGGAAAAGTTATACTGCAAATTCTCTTTCACTATTAATTTATTCTTATAAATCTGCTTTATCCCAACGTTGGCTATCTATAGGCTGGTCGCAGTCTATTGTAATTTTTGGTTAATTTATATTGTTGATTTACTTCTTGAACATTCTATAAATTTATCTGTCATATGATAGATGTGTGCAAGGGCATGTAGCCCACCACTTATGTTCAAATAAGTTATGAAAGAAATTCGTTGATGTTGCAATAATCCTGGTAGAGGCGCTTTCTTTGTCTCTGATTCAGAGTCAGCTGTCATAGATTTGGATTTTATTTGTCTATAATTCAAAGTCAAGGGATTCCCTGGACCGTCTAACCTGAATTTGGCACTTATCCTATACTTTCGGCTTCGATATGTCAAGCAATATTTCCAGTGAAGGACACTTGTAGACAACCAACCTGCAGACTAGAGCAGGCATACATGCCAAATGGTGAAGGTTCTTCAAGTCCAATATATCACTCAACTTTTCTATAGCTTTTCACCCTTCAATATAGAATTCTTGCAATGATAACATACCTACGACTTGAATGTCAAGTGGGTTCTTGCTGTGCTTCACTTGAAGTTTTCCGGGTGCACAAAAGGTCAATTCACTTGAAGAGGACTCTGATTGATTGAGGGCCCCGAGAAATACTATCTCATCTCATCCTATCCTTTCAGTTGAATGATTTTCGCTCTACGGGTACATGGATTCCAAAGTCGATGCGTGAAACTACTGTTTGAACAGGATTCTAAGTCAAAATGACACTATCGCATTAGTTTCATATATATATATATATATCATGCGTGATACTAGTTACCCGGACCTTTTTCTTGTGATAAAAAAAAAAAAAAGCACCCCCAAAGGAAATAACACTTTGTTTTCTCTTCTCAAAACTCAAAATAATATGGAGACATTTAAATGCCAAATAACATGCTGCTACAATTGCATGACTCAATCCCAAAGTCACCCGACTTCAGGCCTTTCAATGCACTCGTAGAACCGAGCAAGGACGCCAACCAGAAGATCTAAGGCACTTTGACCATGTTCTCATTTGGCAGCATCAAGAATCAGGTTCTGCTTTTTAGGCTTGCCATATTTTCCTAATCTTTGGTATACAGCTGCATCAGATAATGTATTCCACACCTACGGATTGCCAACCATATAGGAGTCATTAGTATAAACCTTGAATGGAAAATTGCAAGAGGGTACAATTTTGAATGAGAAGATGGCCGAGGTTTTCACTTACTTCAAGTCCCCACCTTTGAATCTCCAATGGCAAGTAAAAAGGGACAATCTTCCGAGAAGGAAACAGAAAAGACGGCACTCTCAAGCAATAACAAAGCTCAGCATTCCAATTATCTACAACAGTTTACAGTTGCAGTAGAGATATAAATCATGAAAAACAAAGGAATATTCATGAAAGTCGGACTTCATAACAACTAATTCCTAACTCGAATCGTTAGTGTAATCTATCGAGTGACACAAAGGAATTGATTTAATCAATAAAAATTCCTTGCTTGAAATGTTTTACAATTCCACAAAAAAAAAAATCTCCATCTATATGGATGTTGGGCTTAATTTGCGGTTACTATAATTGCGGGAAAAGAAAGACCTCTTTACTTCTTTATTGTAGGAAAATGCGTGCTCATAGTCAAGGAACGAAACTTTCTCCATGAATTAGGTGCAATAATTTACAGCATGAAATGTAACAAATATTAGATCATTTAGTATGATTTTGGATCCATTCTGCATGATTAATGGGTTAGCTAGGCTTTTTGAAAAATGTGATTGACAAATAATCTAATTTCAATGTTATCTATGAAAATAATTCATTGTCGTTCGATGTTTAAACATTCATATCTGCCTAAATAATATAAAAAAAAATCGTTAATTACCCTAACTTTATTTTATTGAGGGGATTTTGTTGACTCTTAGTGAAAATTTGAATTTTCCTTTTTATTTTTCAATTTTATTATAATGTGGATTCCCTTATACATTTATTAAAAAGTCATCGACTACCTAACACAATTCCATGGTTGGTGTCTTTTGTTTTTCTCTACCACCCCCTCCATCACCTAAATGATTAAATACACTGGAGCATTCAGATGCGACCATTTGTTGCTTGAGCAAGATATAGGAAACCCGATTGGAAGGTGGTTGTAACATCTTGAAATTCGAGTCCTTTAGGGAGGAACGAGCGTTAATTTCATCAATGCATTGTTGGTTGATCTCACTCGGAACTGATCACTCCTGAGATACTGACCTTGAGGGGAAAGGCTAATGAGGACAGAACTCGTGCGACTAAAGAACTTAACCTGGGAAAACGACTCGACCGTGAGACTTGCGTAAGGATGATCCTGTAGTCATGCAGGCCGATTTCAGGGACAAATAGAAGTCGATTCGCGGACAGAAATAATGGGACGACGGGTGATTCCGCCTACTGTTATCGAACCCGCGAACGGCCGTATATCGATCCTTGGTAATCGTGTACTTTGAAATAAGAATCGATTCTTCGCAATTTCATGTAGTCAAGGACGTCCATGTGTCGAGAAGTCTTGAACGTGAATTGGCACGAGTCGGTTACGCGTGAATCCTTAAAGTCGCCTGTCAGTATGAGCAGTACCAAAATGGCATTCGGGCGAAATTAACAAAGCATGAGAATCCAGTATTGGACTTCGAATTTTCAGGAACGTCTGGGACGGACTTTTGGACGATGCTTCTTAGACAATCGACACTGCCGGTTGAGCCGAGTAATTGGAAAAGGGACTTTCGGACCGAGAAAACGAGCCTACGAGGACGTGGGACGGGCAAGAACAGTGTGGGCCTCACGCCCAAGGTGGGACAGCCACCATGGAAGGCCCGAGGCAAGCGAGTGAGCCTGTTGGGCCAAACCGACCCTTTACCCTTCCGAGCCCATTGTCTAAAACCGAGCCGATTCGAGCCTAATAAATTCCCGAACCCATTCCTATTCATTTTCCAGCCCATTTCTTAGGCCTGCCCTTCCATTTTCAGCCCAAGGACAGATTGGGAAATGTGCAAGGTGGAAATGACCAAAATGCCCTTGGATATTTTGAAGAAAAGTCAAAAGGAAGAGAGAGAAGATGAGGTCATTGTTTGGCAAGTGGGGCAAGCCTTGATGGCTTGGATAAGCCTTATCCTTCAGCCTTCACTTCACTCTCTCTCTCCTCTTTATCTTCCCCAAACCGCACACCCTTCTCTCCCTAGTTTTCCTTCCTTCCTTCAGTTTTTCAGTTCTGACCTTTCACTGAAAATCGAGTTGTTCATTGCCTTCCCGTTGGAATCTCGTCTCGTGCCACCCGCCATCGCATTCAGAAGAGAATTTCCGTTCAAATAACATCGGCCGATCACCGGAAGGAGCCTCCGATCATCCCGTATTCCGGCCGAAAGCCGGCTGTCGCCGGACCGTTTTCTGACCGCCTGCTGCTGTTCTGTTTTGCTGTTTCGGCCATTTTCCTCCCTTTCTGACCCAATCACCGCCCATCCCAGCTACAAGTGGTTCCCCCTCGACCCCCAGGTGCCGTTGGTCGCTGGCCCGCCGCTCGCCGGAGCTCCGGGCAGCCCATTCAACTCCGGTCAGCAACTTTCCTCCTATGCAATCAGTTTTTCAGAGTTGCAGAGGGATTTCGAGTTTGTTGTTGCTGTTCTCAGCTCGGGACCACCTTGGATCATCGTGAGTGAGGTACCCGGGTGTCGGGTTCGTCGCCGCCGTCACGTCCGTGTTGCCGGCCCGCTTAACGGGTGAGTTTAGCTCCTAATCCCTATTTAGTGCCTAAACTTGCTTAGGGTTGGTTAGTTAGTGTTAATCTTGGTTTAAGGGGTTTAATTAAGTTGTATTAGCCCTAAGATAGGTGGTTAGATAGATGGTTAAGATTAGATTAGCTTAATTTTGCTTGTTAGGCTTAATTGTGCTTAATTTGGGATTAATTGTGTTTATGTGATTAATTAAGCATGATTTGCTTTTATTGAATTGACTAATTATTTTAATTAATTTTTTTTTTAATTTCTTGATTAAATGTTTTAATTAATTGAATTTCGGAAAAAATCACTGTTCATAATTACTGTTCACGAGCACTATTCACAATTACTGTTCACGGAACTGTTCATCCAGAGGCTAATTTTTGTCTGAATTTGATGTACTATTGATTGTTATGATTAATTGAAGTGCCGATTGTTAATTATACTCATGATTGATGATGAAATGCGTGATCGAGTGTTGGTTGGATTTCGTATTTTGGAATTGTCGAGTGAGATCGCATGACATATTGCGTGGGCTATCTGAAATGGCATATCGCATAAGCATGGGTGATGTTGCATTCACGACAGAGCAAAGATATAAATGGATTGTTTGATGATGTGTTGCATGATCACATTAAGAGAGGGAACCCGGCGTTGTCGGAAGACCGCCAATCCTTATGGGGTTGTGCCGTGGCCGTTTGGTCGCCTGACTTCGGTCGGATGCCTGACGGGGGACATGTGACGGGACTACGGTAGTGGGCGGGTCCTATGTTCCTGTCAGTTGCGGGACTGCGGTAGTGGGCGGGTCCTGTGCTCCTTCGGGAATGCCGTCAGAGGGAAGGGATGACCCCTGACGTCGCCGTGCCTCGAGGTAAAGAGGACGAAGCTGGTTTAGCCAGGAACCGCCAACTATAAAGTTGTGCCGTTGGCCCAAGAGGGGGCGTTAATAATCGGAGCATGTGTGAGTGTGAGACATGAGAAAGTTGTGTGAGATGCTCTGATTATTCGCATGCTCTTAATGTCGTGATGATTTGTGGTACGCATGCATGAGTTGACAGTCGTGCAGGGTGTGGCAATGGCCAGGTGAGATCGCTTGTGGCGCGACTCGCATGTGATTGATGAATTGTGTCATCTAACGGCCATGTGCCTTGCTTACATTGTATGAGATTGGACGCGCAGGGTATGACATACAGGGTAAGGTTGCATGCGAACCAAATATTGATTGTGGGTTGCCCTGTCTGTTGTTGGCTGTTGTTTGGTTTTGGTTGTTTGTTGTGGGTTGAGTGAGGGGTGGTTCTGGAGAGATACCCCGGGTTGAGTTGGTGTACTAATCGGGGCTTAGGGGGAAGAACTCGCTGAGATTTTATCTCAACCCGTCGTGGTAAACATTTTTCAGGTCCTTAGAATGGCATACCTGCAGTGGAGAATCCTGCCCCCGCTTCTCCAATGATCGACTCGACGGAGCTTGAGTCCGATGGGTCCGGGTGACCATGGTGTTGAACCCGAGGGTTCTTTGTGTACTGTTGGATTAGCCTAGTTCTTTTGGTTTCACTTAGAGGATGGATCGGCCCTTTTGTCGGGCTTGTAATTCGAAAACGATCCTCCTTTGGTTAATCCAGTAATTTGAATAAATGAGTAGTTGCTGTTGTTCTGGTTGTTCATCCCTCTATCCCTGTTTGATTGTTTGTTTGTCTGGGGATGGTTCGTCTTCCGCTTGCGCATAATTAAAAGATAAAAATAACGGTCGGCGACGGATCCTGGAGAGTCGCATTCAAATGACCGAAAGAGAAAATGGGGATCGTCGCGTGCTCGAGGGTCGGGGCATGACAGTGGTGACATTAGACCACCACCTAATGAAGACGAGCTCAAGAAGTGGAAAGTGAAAGCACACAAGGCCATGCGGGATTGAGACTAAAATTTTGCAGAGGGGGAAGATCTTCAAGTAGAAATCATGGGGACTGATCCTGGAGATCATATCACAAGAAGTAGGACGAGGATGTTGCTCACAATCTATGACTCGAATATAATGGTGTCATTACAGCTTTGGCATTGCTCATAGGTTACAATCATTGCTCACTTTTCCGCAACCTTTGGCATCAACTTGCAATGGCGTGCGGCTGGTTCTGGGATGAAATTCAAATGGCCGGTGACACAGCCGACATGCAACGGCATGTGGGCGTCTCCTTGGTGAGCCTTCTCCTTAGGATGAGCACATCGCTTCTGATCAAGTCATTCAGTTCATGGACATTGTGCCTCTGAGCAAGGGGTGTCCAAAAACCCGAATCAACCCGACTCAAACACGATCCAAACATGAAAGAAATATAATACATATTTCGAGTCTTAATAGTGTTCGGGTCATAAGTAAACAATTATATTTTGGGTCGGATTAGGCCCAAACATTGTTCAGCCCAGGAAAAAACTTGTTTTGACCTAGTCACCCAAACCCTTCTCTCGCTCAAGACCACGCTTCTCCTCTCTTCTCCTCCCGACAGCAACGACCACGCCTTCTCCGCCCGTCAACTTGGCCGCCATCGACCGGCCGGCCCCCGACCCTGTCCTCGTCCCCTATGATTCCAGCGACTGCGGAGTTTAGGTCGTCTCTCGTTTTGTCTATTTGGATCAGTTTTCTTTTTCCTCGTTTGTGCGAGCTTGGGAAGGTTGGGCTTGATTTGTACTGCCCGCGTGTTGGCTTGTGCTGCTTATAGGGGTCTCTTTCAGCTGAATTGTGGCGTTTCTCAGTGATTCCGAGCTAGGGCAAAAGTTGCATTATCTTCTGCTCATTGCCAGGCATCTATCGAGACTCATTAGACATGGATTTGTTTCGAAGCAAATGCAGATTTGCTATTGAAATTGACATGGATGTGGCGTAACTGGCTAAAGGATGTTAGTAAGATGGAAGTATTGTACGTCCTCATAAGATCTAGGAACTCCATTTTACTGGGAGCTGATTAGCTTGTAGGAGCTTGCCAGGAGAATTTCTGGATACCCCAAATACAGAACTGAGCTTCTTTTGATTATGTAGAGTTGTGATGTGAATATTTTCTTGGGAGTTGTGGATAGAAGGGAATGAGAAGGAGCATTGCAATGGCAAAATGGCAGTAGATTGACAATGCTTACATATGATTAGGCATGGACTTCAAGTTTCTTTTTCAGAACCTAGTTGATTAAAGTCATCATGGGGATGTTGATGGAGTCTGCCGATCATTTCAGTGACAATTTTTTTCCATCATTTTGCAATGCACAATGGATTCCATTAGTTAGATCAGTTATGGGCGTTACTGTTAGATTGGTGTTGATGATATGAGCTTATGCTTCATCTAGCATATTTGTACGTTAATTTTGTTATGTTGTGAAGTACAATCTAGCCAAAGATTAAGTTCTTTCATCCTCTTTTGTCAAGGATGCATTCATCTTTCATTCATTGATTAGGGGCGATTCAGTGCTGTTGAAGTAATTTCGTGTCTTGTTATCCTCTTGCATTGCCATGTTGAGGTCTTTTAAATTGCAGCATCTTGTCTAGGACGCTAGTGTTTGACTCTTTATCAATTAGGTGATGCTCAAATTCCCAAGACCTGCAGTTTGTAACTAAAGTTGCTCTAGAGTAACACTGCACGCGCACATCTCTGAACACTAGATATGCTGAAAGATGTGAGGCTTCACTTAAGTTCCTACGGGGTCATTTCCATGAAAAGGGCTCATGTCGAATTATTTGAGTATGACATCCACTGAACAGCTAATTAGACCAGCCAGTGGCTCAAAGGCATGTATAACGGTCATCTTGTGAGAGGTTAACTATAAGGATGGAAAAGGAGATGTGATTTGGGATTAGTCTGAGATGGTACTGGTGCTATTGCAGGTTGACTGTCTAAAAGCTTAGAGTATCTATTGGTTACATCAGCATCACAATTAAGAAAAACCAATGTCCATACAAAGATGCAACTTATATGACAATCACGCTAAGCCCCCTAGGCTATTGAAGTTGTCATATGTGAAAGCTAATTCCAGGAACTTGATTGTTGTGAATTATTTGCATCGAGTGCCTTGGCAAAGATGATCATATTTTGGGGACTAAACTAAATTTTACAGGGTCCTATATGTTTGTCAGAGGATAACATAACATCCTGAACTTGGCAATAAGATCCTGCCCTTTTTAGGTTTCTTGTAACATTTTATGTTGGGCTAATAATACATGTATAAGCTGCCCACTCCTGCATAAGAATCAATTAGTTGTTTTGGCAAGAAGCTGCAGCTTAGTTAGCTAACTTTACATTTGGGATAGAGCTAAAAACATACTACAAAGAAAAGATATTCCTGCCGCCATGAATTGTGGGAATCTGTTGCATTATGGAACTTTGACATTTCTTGTTGAATGTTGCATTATAGAGATTTAAATTTTTTTCGTTACGAAAAGAAATATGAGAGGGGGCTACTAGTGTAGCTGCCTCCTTTAGTCCTTTGGGCATTACCATCAGAATTCCACAATCAAGCTGTTGGAATAGAGAAATTTAGATGCTGGGAGTGATATCAAGAAGGAAGAGTTTGTGATGGACAAGTGTCACGGCCCAAGAACTTGCACGATCCAAGAGGGTTCTTGAGCGATGCCGTGACCAAACCTTGGCACAAGCGACCCTCAACCGTGGTCTCCGTATTCTAGGGTTTTCTTGAGTATTCTAGATTATTCCTAGGGGCGGGCGATGCGGTCATTGTACGTTAAGGCATTTAATGTAAGTAGGCAGTAGTTGAGGGGCTACTCCTATGTATTCAAATACGGGTAGGAAGTAGTTGGGGCTACTTCAATGTAATTAATGTGGGTAGACGGTAGTTGGGGAGATCTAATCTCCACCGTTAGATCGAGGAAGGATCTACGGATACGGTGTGTCCGTACTTGTATAAATAGGGGCTCCTCCCCCTCATTGTAAGCATCTCATTCTACACAAGAAATAGAAAACTAGAGCTTCTCTCTCTACAGTTTCTCTCTCTAGATTTTGTGTGAGTTTGAGTGGAAAGGCTGCTTGGGAGAAATCCTAAGGCCGCACGGGTGCAAAGGAACGAGGAATCGATCGGCCCGTGACAAGTGGTATCAGAGCGAGTTCATTCCTAGGCGCAATGGCTGAATCCCGTCCTGAAGTGCTGATCACGCTGGAAGCTGAGCAGGAGGATCGTGGAAGGGCTGCCGCCAAAGCCACCAAGGGGAGAAAGAACCGTGCTGATTCCGGTTCGAGGGATATTGTAGGGGATCTGGATCGTCGGGTGATAAAGGTGGAGCTGTTCGCCTCCGAGATCCAAGGATCGGTCGATGACCTGACCCAGACCGTCAAAGGAGTTGAAGCTGGCAAGGAGGAGCTGGAGGCCGAAGTGCTAGAGCTCAAGTCCAGCATGGGAGAGCTCCGAGGCGAGTTGCTGGGGACCCTGAGACAAGAACTGGACCAACGGGAAGGAACCTTGGAGGCCATGATGGTGGCCATGCGTACTGAGATTGAGGAACTCAAAGGGAAGCTTGCTGAATCAGAAGCGGCACGCGTGAACGGGGTGGTCACGGTGCATGCTGGTCCACGAACGGACGCACCCAAGCCGGACAAGTTCAGGGGCTCGCGGGTGGCCAAGGATGTGGACAACTTCCTATGGTACATGGAACGGTACTTCCAGGCTATGGGAATCTACGACGACATTACTCGGGTAAACACTGCATCTATGTACTTAGTTGATAATGCATTGTTGTGGTGGCGTCGTCGGTCGGATGGGAGGGGTGGCGATCCCATCGCGACATGGGAAGGATTCGTCGAAGAATTCCGACGGATGTATTACCCTTCGTACGTGGAGGAGGATGCTCGCAATGAGCTGAAACGGCTCGAGCAAAGGGGTCCTGTGCGTGATTACATCAAACGGTTTTCGGAGTTGCTACTCCAAATCCCTTCGATGAGCGACACGGAAGCGTATCATCAGTTCATGGGCGGTCTCAAGCCATGGACCAAGCAGGAGCTCAAGCGGTGCAGCGTGGGAGATCTCACGGCGGCTATTGCGGTGGCCGAGTCGCTAGTGGAGTACAAGACACCTTCTGCACCCAAGCCGGAACCTCGACCGAGGGACAAAGCCTTTGGTGGGGGAGATCGAGGGAGATTCCATCGTCCGAATGGAGGAAGACCCCCGGCCGGCCCTCCTAGATTTCATGCGGAGTCAAGCAATGGAGGACAAAGGAAGGTACGCACATATAAGTGCTTTTTCTGTGACGGTCCACATATGGCACGTGATTGCCCGAACAAGGCCAAGCTGGCGGCCTTGTGTAAGGAGGAATCCCGACTGGGTTCGTTGCGTATCCTCAGTTCCCTCAAGATGAAGAAAGCTAAAGAGTCTAACGGAATGATGTTCGTGGACGTAAAGATCGGCGACACCACGATGAGTGCACTCGTGGATACTGGGGCATCCGATCTTTTCATTTCACAAGAGGCCGCGAAGAAACTCAACCTTCTGGTCGAGAAAGGAGCTGGTTGGCTCAAGACGGTGAACTCCAAGGAGGTCCCGACTAGCGGAGTGGCTAGGGACGTGGAGCTTCATCTCGGACCATGGTCAAGTAAGGAAACTATCGAGGTAATCCCCCTAGACGACTATGATTTTGTTCTATGTCTAGGATTCTTCGATAGAATCAATGCGGGTGTGCTACCATTCGTGGATTGCATTTGCATTCTGAATAAACGGTGCCAATGCATGGTTCCCATTCATCGCGCATCGGGTCGCGATCGGAAGATGTTATCGGCCATGCAACTCTCGAAGGGAGTTAAGAAGGGGGAGATGACCTTCCTGGCCACGGTAAAAGTTGAGGAAAACACGGGCAAGGTGGAGGAGATTCCCACTGAAGTGACCCGAGTTCTCGACACATTTGCGGATGTGATGCCGTCCGAGCTTCCTAAGAAGCTCCCACCTAGAAGGGAGGTGGATCATCGGATCGAGCTAGTGCCTGATGCTCAACCACCGGCCATGGCACCCTATCGCATGGCACCCCCGGAGTTGGAAGAATTGAGGAGACAACTCAAGGAGCTACTCGATGCGGGATATATTCGGCCGTCCAAATCTCCGTTCGGTGCACCGGTCCTTTTCCAAAAGAAGCACGATGGGTCACTCCGGATGTGCATCGATTACCGGGCATTGAACAAGCTCACCGTGAAGAACAAGTATCCGATCCCTCTCATCGCGGATCTATTCGATCAACTTGGAGAAGCCCGATGGTTCACCAAGTTGGATCTCCGATCGGGTTACTATCAAGTTCGGATCGCCGAAGGGGACGAGTCAAAGACCGCATATGTGACGCGATATGGATCGTACGAGTTCCTCGTCATGCCGTTCGGTCTCACCAACGCTCCGGCCACTTTCTGCACGATGATGAATAAGGTACTACATCCGTTCCTTGATCGGTTCGTAGTAGTTTATTTAGACGATATTGTGATTTATAGCCGGACGTTGGAGGAGCATATTGAGCACGTAAGACAAGTCTTCCAAGTCTTGCGTGAGAACGAGTTGTCCGTGAAGCGGGAGAAATGTGCCTTCGCCCAAAAGGAAGTCCCTTTCTTGGGGCACATTGTTGGGGGCGGTCGTGTTCGGATGGACGGAGCGAAGATCCGAGCGATAGTCGAATGGAAGCCACCAACCAAGGTGACGGAGTTGAGGTCATTCCTTGGCCTCACCAACTACTATCGGCGCTTCATTCGGAGCTACTCGAGCATCACGGTGCCACTCACGGACATGCTGAAGAAGGACAAGCCGTGGGAGTGGACCACGCGATGCCAAGAGGCGTTTGATCGGTTGAAGCAAGCCATGACCGAGGAGCCGGTGTTGGTGTTGCCCGATCACGCAAGACCCTACGAGGTAGAAACTGACGCTTCCGACTTTGCTATAGGTGGTGTTCTCATGCAGGATGGTCATCCGGTTGCGTTCGAATCCCGAAAGCTTAACGATGCCGAACGACGGTATACCGTCCAAGAGAAGGAGATGACCGCGGTGGTCCATTGCCTTCGGACATGGAGGCATTACATCTTGGGAGCCAAGTTCGTCGTGAAGACAGACAACGTGGCCACGAGCTACTTCCAGACACAAAAGAAATTGAGTCCGAAGCAAGCTCGATGGCAGGATTTCTTGGCGGAATTCGACTACGTGCTGGAGTACAAACCCGGGAAGTCCAACTCCGTGGCAGACGCACTGAGTCGAAAAGCGGAGCTAGCCAACATCGTGAGTCGACCGGATTGCCCGTGGGTCGACCGAATCAAAGAAGGGATCAAGCATGATCCAAGGGCTGAAGGACTCCTACGATACGCACGAGAAGGTAAGACCCGCCAATTTTGGTGTGAAGATGAGCTTCTCTACACCAAGGGACGGCGACTATACGTCCCCCTACATGGAAAGCTGAGGAAGGAAGTGTTGCGAGAGTGCCACGATTCGAAATGGGCGGGTCATCCAGGGATCCACCATACATTGGCGCTCGTCGAGGAACAGTTCTACTGGCCTCAAATGCGGGACGACGTCGAAGCCTACGTGAAGACTTGTCTTGTATGCCAACAAGACAAGCTCGAGCAACGGACGTCGCCGGGACTTCTGGAGCCTCTTCCCATCCCCACTCGTCCATGGGAGAGTGTCTCCATGGACTTCATCGTCAACCTACCGAAATCCGAAGGGTGTCGGACGCTTATGGTGGTGGTTGATAGGTTCTCCAAGTACGCGGCATTTATACCTGCAACAAAGGATTGCCCGGCCGAGGAGGCGGCCAAACTTTTCCTAAGGTACGTGGTTAAATACTGGGGAGTACCACGGACGATCGTGAGCGATCGTGATCCCCGATTCACGGGGCGATTTTGGACGGAACTATTCAGACTACTAGGGTCGGAGCTGAACTTCTCCACGAGTCTACATCCACAAACTGACGGTCAAACGGAACGGACCAACGCGCTCCTGGAGATCTACCTTCGGCACTACGTGAGCACGACGCAAGTAGACTGGGCAAAGTTGATTGACGTGGCCCAGTTCTCCTATAACTTGCAACGGAGCGAGTCGACCGGCCAAAGTCCATTCGAGATCGCAACGGGGCAACAACCGCAAACTCCAAGCGCGGTTGCATCGGGCTACAAGGGGAGTAGCCCTCCGGCCTTCAAGTTCGCAAAAGATTGGCATGAACAAGCGGACTTGGCGAGGGCATGCCTACACAAGGCGTCGAAGCGCATGAAGAAATGGGCGGACCGAAAGCGTCGGCACGTGGAGTTCCAAGTCGGGGACCAAGTGTTAGCCAAACTACACGTGGTCCTTCGATACAAAGACATACACAAGGGGTTGATCCGACGCTACGAAGGGCCGTTCCGTGTGCTTCAACGGGTCGGGAAGGTCGCATACAAACTAGAGTTGCCGCCTAAACTAAAGGTACATCCGGTTTTCCACGTAAGTATGCTTAAACCTTTCCATATAGATGAGGAAGATCCGAACCGAGGGGAGTCGCAACGGGCACCTATGGGAGCTAAAGACTTCGTATGATCGAGAAGTCGACCACATCATGGCCGACCGAGTTATACGGAAACCGTATTGTGCGCCGAAGCGGGAATACATGGTTCGATGGAAGGGTCTTCCGGAGAGTGAAGCAAGCTGGGAACCCGCGGACGCTCTTTGGCAATTCAAGAAACAAATTGAAGTATTCCATGCCGAAGACGCGACGAGGGCGTCGCCTGATTAGGTGGGGGAGAATGTCACGGCCCAAGAACTTGCACGATCCAAGAGGGTTCTTGAGCGATGCCGTGACCAAACCTTGGCACAAGCGACCCTCAACCGTGGTCTCCGTATTCTAGGGTTTTCTTGAGTATTCTAGATTATTCCTAGGGGCGGGCGATGCGGTCATTGTACGTTAAGGCATTTAATGTAAGTAGGTAGTAGTTGAGGGGCTACTCCTATGTATTCAAATACGGGTAGGAAGTAGTTGGGGCTACTTCAATGTAATTAATGTGGGTAGACGGTAGTTGGGGAGATCTAATCTCCACCGTTAGATCGAGGAAGGATCTACGGATACGGTGTGTCCGTACTTGTATAAATAGGGGCTCCTCCCCCTCATTGTAAGCATCTCATTCTACACAAGAAATAGAAAACCAGAGCTTCTCTCTCTACAGTTTCTCTCTCTAGATTTTGTGTGAGTTTGAGTGGAAAGGCTGCTTGGGAGAAATCCTAAGGCCGCATGGGTGCAAAGGAACGAGGAATCGATCGGCCCGTGACACAAGCATACGTTCTTTAACCAAATATCATTCAACTGATGAATCAAAGATTTCCGTAGATTTTCTGGAGATCATATGTCCATTATGATTGTGATGCTAGTTGTATCAAGTCATTTTTAATTATTTCCTATTTGTGTGCTCCTGTATTCAGATAGTGTTGATTGCATCAAATGATTTACTTCATGGACTAGCTATCACCACAAGCCTTCTGTACTATGACCTTGCTGCATATACCCAATTAAAAGAATGCATGGTTGTTCTTATTTCTTGGGATTTGTGACTGCATTTTCTTTATCAAGCTTCTTTTTAATCAAACTATACCATGTGAAATACTGCTTTTAGGGTATGACTCTGTACTTTACTGAACTTGCTTTTTTATTGTGTTTGGACAATGTGGAAAGGGTTTCCTCTGTGAGTACAGGAAATAAGCTGTGTGTGAGCCCATTCTGTTGTGCTGTAGCTTTTGCTGCACTAGTTGTGTTGTAATAGTACATTAGAAACCTTTAGTTGGCATGCATGTACTGGTCATTTCTTTTGAAGTGTGAAGCTGTATAGGCTTATGAATTCTACTGCTGAACTGCCCCTCTCACATTGCACATTTTTGTTTCAAGTTTCTTTCATACTGATTTTGTTGTTGGGTCTTTGAAGATTTTTTGAGCTGATATTACTAGGGGCAAAAGGAGAAAATTTGTGCTGAATCAGAGGTAAAAATTGATCATTTGTTTTAATCTTGCAAAGAAATAATAATGATTTCACAAGATTTAATTGGGCTGTATGCTTGAATGCTTCGTACTCCATTGCTACTGTTTTTTTATGCCTTCTTAATGTTGATTAAGGGTCTGGCACACTAAAAATTATTGAAATAATAATTTGTTGGCTCTAAGTGTTATAAATAGAACGATTGCTATAGGTCTTCAGTAGGTGGTTCTAATGTTACAAATAGAAGAAGAAGATCTGCAATGTTGGCACATTTTAAAGAGATTTCTGATGAAGAAAAGGCTAAGTGTTTATACTGCAAGACCCTTATTGGTTGTTCTAGTGTCCAAGGTACTAGCTCAATACATCATCATCTAGCTAGATGTAAAGAATATCCATATGTAGATGTTGGAAAAAGGCAAAAAAATGCCTCGGGTCAAGTTGTCGGGGATGGTAGTTCATCAGGTCCATGGAAATTTGACCGGGATGCAAGTAGAAAATAATTAGCAGTTATGTTTATTCTTAGTGAATTGCCTTTTAAGTTGGTAGAGGATGAGGGATTTCATCGATTTGTGAATAAAGTCCAGCCAAATTTCTTGATCCCGACTCGCAACACATTGAGGCGTGATTGTTATGATTTATACATGGAAGAAAGAAGTAAATTGAAGAAATATTTCTCCAAAACATCTCCTAGAGTATGTCTAACAACTGACACATGGACTTCTTGTCAGAATATGAATTATATGTGTTTGACTGCTCATTTTGTTGATTCCGATTGGAAGTTGTAGGAAAAGATATTAAATTTTTGTCAAATTTCGAGTCATTCTTCCGAGATAATAGGAAAAACAATTGAGAAATGTTTGACTGATTGGGGAATTCATAGTATTTTTTCTGTCACCGTGGATAATGCTAGCTCGAATGACTTGAGAGTTCAATATCTGAAAAAAATTCTAAACTTTTGGGACTCTCTGTTATTGAGAGGTGAGTTACTGCATGTGAGGTGTTGTGCTCATATATGAAGTTTGATTGTGATAGAGGGGTTGAAAGACATTAATGATTCCATCATTAGAATACGTTTTGCTGTGCGTTATGTGAGGTCTTCTCCTGGTAGGCTAAGAAAGTTCAACAGTTACGTTGAGCTGGAAAATATTGAGTCCAAGAGTCTTCTACGTTTGGATGTGGAAACTTGTTGGAACTCTACATATATGGTGCTAGAATCGGCTTTGAAGTTTGAAAGAGCTTTTAGCCATATGGAACTTCGAAATAGCAAGTATGTTGAAGAGCTTTCCAAGGTGAAAGTGTTACCTACTAGTGAGGATTGGAAATTAGCCCGTCTCTTTCTTCCTTTTCTGAAGTTGTTCTTAGATACAACTATAAAAGTTTCGGGTTCTTCTTATGTCACTAGTAATAACATGGCAAATGATGTGTTTGGGATTTATATGATAATTGAAGATATTGTGGAAATGAGGACCAAAGTTTGCAAGAAATGGCCAAGAGAATGAAGATTAAATTCATGAAGTATTTTGGCAATATTAACAACATCAATCTCACTTTATTCATTGCTTGTGTACTTGACTCGCGACATAAGTGGGATTATGTGAAGTGGATGATTAGTCATGTTTATGATAGCAAGTAGGCTGAAACTTTACAAAAAAAAGTTATAACATCTCTAACGCTATTGTTTGAGCAATACCGCACAGGTGTGTGCCTGCAAAGCAACCCAATCCTAAAAAGCACAAGGATGGTAAGGATGTCAAGGTCCCCCATGGTTAGTGCTAATATTATGACTGAAATGTATTTTAGCCAAATCGGACATCAATATTTGGATGAAAAATCTGAATTGGACAAGTACTTGGAGGAAGCATGCGAACGTTATAACTTTGAATTTGATATCTTAAGTTGGTGGAAAGTAAATTCATCGAGATATCCTATCCTTTCTACCATTACTCGAGATATCTTGTGTAACATTCTGAGAATCGACCCTATTTTAGGATTTTATAAAAGGGCAATATTAGTTGAAGGCCTGGTTAGTACAAATACTCCAAACTGTGTGTTTGTGGGATAGTGGATTACAGGGAGGTGCCGATAGGAAACGATTTGCGTTCGACTCGCAATTTCGATCAGGAAGGAACCCTTTGATCATGAGGACCTAAGCAGGAACGATATCCTCTAAGTACTACACTATTAAGGAAATGGAAATAAATCGATTCGGTAGAAGTACGAAGTCGAATTGCGGGTGATTTCCGCACGACATCGATACGAACTACGAACGACGTTAAATCGAATCATTTTCATCTAGTACTCGGGATTATCAATTTAGTCCCCAGGACCACATGACAATTGAGGGACGTCCCTAACTCGAGAATTGATGTAAACATGGATCAAAGAATGATTGACCACGGGTCAAAAGTGAGGAAAGTCCTAAAAGGGCGCCCGATAATCCAAATTGTACTACGGTCGCAATTGACTCAATTTAGCCTTGATTTTTAATCAGATTTTGGGAACCGACTTCTCAGTGATATCAGGACTAAATATTTGGACGTCGCCTCATTTATTTTGGGATTTTCCGTTGGATACGGAAGTGTCGGAAAAAGGAAAAATTAGACCGAGTTTCGGGCCCGCGAGTGGGCCGACCCAAGACCGGCGGCCCAATGGGCCTTGCGCCCATCCAGCCTAGCCCAAAGGGGCCCAAGCTGGCCCATTCTCCTCTCCCTTTTCGGCCCATGGGCTTCTCTCTTTTGGCCTTTTGCTTTTGTGCCCAAGTAGGCTTAGTTTATGCTTTGTTTTTGCTTGCTTGTGATTGGTTCTTGAAGCAAGTGGCTTGCTCACTTGCATTGGCCTTATCCAAGTCTTTAGCAACCTCTTCTCTCTCCTCCTTTCTCCCCAAATTCGTGCAGCAGCCAGCCCCCTCTCTCTCTCCCTTTTTCTCTTCCTTTTCTCTTCCATTTCTGCTGTTTCTTGCTGTCTTTACTGTTTTCTAGCAGGAAAACAACCTTGCCGTCATCACCGGAGCCACCACCACCGTCCAAAGTGTAGTCCTGGAAGTTAGGAAGCCAGCCACAAACCCCCGGTCACCCCCAGTCATCCCGGACTGCCCGTTTCGGCCTTTTCTGCCCAGCTGCACTGCTTCCTCATGAATAGTGATTTCGGGCTGTTTTGGCCCATTTCGGCCACCGTTTGTCGTCCGTTGCCATCCCCGAGCTTACCCCTTGTAGCCCTCGTTCCTCTCTACGTGCTGGTGTCGCCGGATTTCCGATCCAAGTAAGTTAACTTCTTAATCCTTGTTTAGGGGTTAATCTTGCTTAGGGGTTAATTAGTGTATTTGCGTATTTGTATTTAATTAAGGTTGATTGGTTAATTAGGCTAGTTAATTAAGGCTGACTAGGGTTAATTAATTGACCATAGTTAGTAATAAAGTAACCTAGGTTAATTAATTAAAGTAACCATGGTTAGTTTTAAAAGTAACCAAGGTTAAAAGTTAATCATGGTTAGCTTAGATTGACTAGGGTTGAGTTAATTGATTAACCATGGTTAAGTTTATTTATTTTTATTTATTTATTTAATTTCAGACGAATTACTGTTTATGATCACTATTCACTATTACTGTTCACAATTACTGTTCATACAGAAGCAAAATTTGGTTTCAAATTATTGTGTTCTTCGTTGTTATGCTTTCTTGAAGTGCCGGTTGTTAATTATATGCGTGAATAATGATGAAATGCATGATCGAAGATCGAGTGGAAGTGAAAGTGTTTGATTTATTGAGTTATTCCCGAGAATTAGGGAATATACATGATTGTTAATTGGTGGAATTTGGAATTTTGGAATCGTCGAGTGATACCGCATGACATATTGCATGAGTTATTTGAAATGGGATGTCGCATGAGCAATGTTGCATTCACGACCAAGCAAAAGCAAAGACAAGAACGAACTATTTGTTGATGTGTTGCATGGTCAGATTAAAGTTGATAGCCCGGTTGAGTTGGATGACCACCAATCCTTCAGGATTGTGCCGTGACCATTGGATCAACTGACAGTGGTTAGATGCGGAGTCGCAGTTGAGGTCAAGCCTATGCTCCTTATGAAATGCCGTCGATGGGAGATAGCCTATGACGTCGCCGTGCCTCATGGGGGAGGACGATGCCTGGTCTACGACCAGTTGATTGCCAATCATAAGATTGTGCCGTGGCCTAGAGAGTCATAATAATCGGAGCATGTGTGTGGATTTTGAGATATGAGAAAGTTTAGTGCAATACTCTGATTATTTGCATATCTCTTACTGTTGTTGTGAGGCGATTAACAGTTTCTGCAGGTAGCGTGTGCCAAGGCCAGGTAGGGTCGCTTGTGATTGCACATGTTTATTAAACTGTCTTCTGCTATCATTCTCTCTGAGGTGGTATTGCATTTATTGTTGTATTAGGTTGCATGTTAAACTCTCGAGGCAAGCGAAATTCCTAACCGGGGCTTAGGACTTTAACTTGCTGAGTTTATATCAACCAGTCGTGGTTAACCTTTTCAGGCCCTAGATGATGCAGTACTTGAGGATCGAAGAGAGTGATCCCTCCGAGGCTAGCGAGTAGACACTTGTACAGTGTTAAATTAGCCAGGCCAATCCCTTTTTGAGTATGCCTTAGCTTGTCGCCTGTAGTAAGGTGTGTATATATTTGCTGGTATGCTGGCTAACTTTCAGATATATGAAAATGGTTTTGTCTTTCCTTTGTTACTATTGTTGCTATCCCTATTATTTGGTTTGGGAGTTGTTCGTTTTCGCATGTGCTTAATTACAAGATAAAATGAATTGGTCGACGACAGTACCTAGGACGTTGTACAACTAGACCTCAAGTGAAATGGGGTTACCGCGAGCTCGAGAGTCAGGGCGTGACATCTTGGCCATTCCCATTTCGACTGTAGCATTGGTGGATGCATTTAGCACGGGAGGTCATGTGCTTGACATGTTTCGTAGCTCCTTAACCCCGACCATGGTGGAGGCTCTTATATGTGGTCAAGATTGGTTGCGATCTACGCCACTTTCATGTTCAATTGAAGATGACTTAGAAGAATTCGAAATCTTTGAGTCAGGTGAGAAAATATGGTTGTAAAATATTTATACCTTTCTTTATTTCAATGTATGCGTTATTTCTCATTTTTATCTTGAATTTATTGCAGAGTTACCAACTATGACTATGGAGCCAAACTCGATATTGACTTCTCTTGATGATTGACATTCTTGTGAGCAATGACATTAAATTGACTTTCTTTATGTTAATATCACCACCCTTAGGTAGCTGCTAATTATGTTGCTATGGTTCCATTTGGACAAATATCTGACAGGTATGGGATATCTTTCTTTTGCTGCACTCTATCAATTTATTTTTTGCGTAAATCAGTCTCCATGATCTAGGATTAGTTTGAGATTTGGAAGCATCTCTATTACTCATTGATTATCTATAGGTCTTCTCATTATTTGTTCAACCTTTTCCTTAGTTAATAATGCTTCTGCGCATATTCTTAAATAAAGCCATCTTTTTAGTTGTAGGCTGCAACTTGCAGCAAAGTATCTTTTTCCTTAGCCATATGTGTGCTTCTCAAATATTCGAATGCCTAGGGACTTATGTTTGACATTGACATCGGTAGCATTGCTTTCATGTAATGTCTTTTAAGGGGAATTGAATAATCTAAAGTTGCTGTAATTGGTGGTGTCATTCACGTTCTTCTGCTGTTGAATTTAGAGTAATGTTGTTTTCTTTTATGAATTTTGAGCAAGTAAGATGTGCAAAGCAAGGGACTGTTGGAACCAACGTTAATGCGGTTGATGCTAGAGAGCTTCCCTTGATTCAAGGAAGCATTTTTCAAAGAGGAGCCGGGCAAATTGGGGTGCTCTAGTACTCGTAGTCTCTCATTAGGTCTTGCATTTTCTCTTGCTGGGCTTGTGAATGATAGAAAAATTCCAATAAATTTGCCACCTTTGGCTGTTAGGACTTCACAAATGCTTGAATCTTCCATTTGCTGCTTAAAAGTACCATTGAATCTGTTTATTTTGCACATGAGCCTCTTCAATCCCGAGGGGTTGATGAGTTTCATATCATTTTATTTTTTAATAAAATCATATTAGCCCTGCATGAATTGAATGTTGACTTTTGTTGATCAAATATCTATCTCTTCTTTTGGCCAACGTTGATATTATCATTGAAGAATGTAGTTTGATGTAATTCTAGTTCGAGGAACTAGTATAAGCATGACCATGTTAAGTTGTAGTTGTCAGGGTAAACTGAAGATGCAATAGGTATTGCTCTCGCTTGGTGACTTGGTCCTAAAGAGGTTAATTTAGAAGCTTTAGTCAATTTAGTTTTTTTAGAATTTCTTATATAGCGCATGGTCTTAGATTACTGGTGTAAGGGCCTGGAGCCCGCCTGCCATATATTGTCCGCTTTGGGCCGAAGCCCGCACGGTTTTGTTCTTGTGGGTACTCCCCACAAAAAGCCTATGACAGGTTGAAGGTTCTCCAGCCTTATCAACTAGCCCAGGACTTCCTTCCTAGGCGATGTGGGACACGGTACTCCCGCCCTGAAGTGGAGATACTCTCTCCCCCTTCGGACTCAGCGTCCTCGCTGAGGCCCCCCACGCGGTCGGAAGTCGGCTCTGATACCATTTGTAAGGGCCTGGGATTCCGCCTGCCACAATATTGTCCGCTTTGCCGTAGCTCACGGTTTTGTTCTCATGGGTACTCCCCACAAAAGGCCTCATGACAGGTTGAGGAGATCCCAGCCTTATCAACCAGCCAGGACTCTCCTCTCTAAGCGATGTGGGACACGATACTCTCGCCCCGGCGGTGGAGGTACTCCCTCCCCCCGTCAGACTCAGCGTCCCCGAACCCCGAGCACGCGACAACCCCTTACCATGGTCAATTGAAAGCGACGTCCCAAGACTCGTCGACGACCATTCATTTTAATCTTTTGTTATGCGCAAGCGGAAGACGAACCATCCCCAGTTCAACAATCAATCAATCAATCAATCAATCAGGGATAGAGGGATGAATAACAAGAACAACCATCACTACTCATTTACACAATTTACTGGATTAACCAACGGAGGATCGTCTTTTGAATTACAAGCCCGACAAAAGGGGCCGATCCATCCTCTAAGTCAGGCCAAAAAGAAACTAGGCTAATCCAGCTATACAGAATGAACCCTCGGGTTCAACACCACGGTCACTCGGACCCATCAAACTCGACTCCGTCAAGTCGATCACTGGAGAAACGGGGGCAGGATTCTCCACTGCGGGTGCGCCATTCTAGGGGCCTGAAAAATGTTAACCACGACGGGTTGAGATAAAATCTCAGCGAGTTCTTCCCCCTAAGCCCCGGTTAGTACGCCAACTCAACCCGGGGTATCTCTCTAGAACCACCCCTCACTCAACCCGACCACAAACACCCAGCAATCAGCAATCAAACCACAGACAGGTTCAACCAACAATCAGAGGTCGGTTCGCATGCAACCTTACCCGGTATGCCATACCCTGCACGTTAAATCTCATTCAATGCAAGCAATGCAACCAACAATCGAATAGTCGGTTCACATGCAACCTTACCCGGTATGCCATACCCTGCACGTTATAAGTCAGCACAATACACGCAATGCACATGGCCGTTAGATGATGCAGTTCATCAATCACATGCGAGTCGCGTCACAAGCGATCTCACCTGGCCATTGCCACCCCTGCACGTTATCAATTCATGCGTGCGTGCCATAAATGATATGATCACCTCATGCATAATCGGAACCAATGATGCCATGTTTTCTCATGCACTCTCGCATCCACACGTGTCCCGATTATTACTGCCCCACAGGGCTACAACTTGGCCGAGGTGCAACGGCGCTACGGCGCCCTTCCTCCGCAGAGGCGCAACCGTGCCCTTCCGTGCTATTGCTACAACCGTGCCCTTCCGTGCAGGCTGAGGCGCTATGGCGCTACGGCGCCCTTCCTCCGCAGAGGCGCAACCGTGCCCTTCCATACCCTCCGAGGCGCCACGGCGCTCCTCCGCAGAGGCGCAACCGTGCCCTTCCGTGCCCTCCGAGGCGCAACGGCGCTACGGCGCCCTTCCTCCGCAAAGGCGCAACCGTGCCCTTCCGTGCCCTCCCTTTCCATAATCTCCGATAAATCGGGTTCAACTTAGTGATCACGCAAGCATTCCATCACAATCCACTTATTATCTTTGAGCATTAGCCAATGCACACATGCTTGCATATAAAACCTCAAATCATTTCTCACAAAAGCGGTCCATTTCCGATGTCCCTCGGACAAACCATTTTCCCCACCTTTCTCATAAAAGCGGTATATTTCCAGTGTCCCTTGGACAAATCATTTTCTTTCTCATAAAGGCAGTCCATTTCCGGTGTCCCTCGGACAAATCATTTTTCCCTTTTTTTGTGAAATTCACATGATTCATGCGAATGTTCATGCCACGACACATCAATTTCACTTCATATGATCAAGGCACATGAAATTATGCACAATTGCACTTCCGGATGAACAGTGCCGTGAACAGTAATCATGAACAGTAATCAGTGAATAGTACCAATGAACAGTAATCCGTGAACAGTAATTTCCGAAATTCAATTAACAATAAATTAAATTCAGAAATTAAACAAAACATTGATTAAACACAATTAATCAATCAATTAAGCTAAACAAGCTTAATTATCACATAAACCACACATAATCAACACTTAAGCATAATCAAGCATAATTAAGCAAGATTAGGCTAAGCTAATCTTAATCAAATATCTAACCACCTATCTTAGGGCTAATACACTTAATTAACCCTCCTAAACCAGCATTAACACTAATTAACCCAACCCTAAGCAAGTTTAGGCACTAAATAGGGATTAGGAGCTAAACTCACCCGTTAAGCGGGCCGGCGACACCGGCGCGGCGGCGGCGACGAACCCGACACCCGGGGACCTCACCACAGCGATCCAAGGCGGTCCCTGGGCTGAGAACAGCAGCAACAAACTCGAAATCCCTCTGCAACTCTGAAAAACTGACTGCACAGGAGGAAAGGGGCTGACCGGAGCTCCGGCGAGCGGCGGGCCAGCGACCAACGGCACCTGGGGTTGAGGGGGAACCACTTGTGGCTGGGATGGGTGGTGGTTTGGCCGGAAATGGAGAGAAACGGTCGAAAGGCGGAACACAGCAGAACTGGTCGCTACAGTGACGGTCCGGCGAGCAGGCGGCTTCCGGCCGCCGTACGGATCGGACGGCGGCTCCGTTTGACGAACGGCCGACGCTATCCGTACGGATTCTCTCTCCCGAGCGCAACGGTGGGTGGCACGAGACGAGATTCTAACGGGAAGACAATGAACAACTCGATTTTCGGTGAAAGGTCAGAACTGAAAAACAGAAGGAAGGAAGGAAAACCATGGGAGAGAGATGTGCGGTTTTCGAGAAGATGAAGAGGAGAGAGAGAGTGAAGTGAAGGCTGAAAGATAAGCCTTATCCAAGCCATCAAGGCTTGCCCCACTTGCCAAACAATGACCTCATCTCTCTCTTTCTTCTTTTTGACTTTTCTTCAAAATATCCAAGGGCATTTTGGTCATTTCCAGCTTGCACATTTCCCAATCTGTCCTTGGGCTGAAAATGGAGGGCGGGCCTAGGAAACGGGCTGGGAAATGGGTAGGAACGGGCTCGGGAATTTATTGGGCTCGAATTGGCTCAAGTTTAGACACCGGGCTAGGACGGGTGAGGGGTCGGTTGGGTCCAACGGACTCGCTCGTTGTCTCGGTCTTCCACGGTGGCTGTCCCACCTTGGGCGTGAGGCCCTCACTGTTCTTGCCCGGCCCACATCCTCATAGGCTCGGTTTCTCGGTCCAAAATCCCTTTCTCAAAAACTAGACTCGACCGACTCCATCGACTGTCAAGGAAGCATCGCCCGAAAGCCCATCCCGAACGTTCCCAACAATTCTAAGTTCAATCTTGGGTCCTCATGCCTTGTTAATTTCTCCCTGATGCCATTTTACTACGACCCATACTGACCGGCCATTTGGAGGATTCGCGATTATTCCTTCACAAAAGGGCTTTGAATTTCAGGACGTCACAGCATCAGAGTAGCCTAATAAGCATAAATTATTCCTTTGATAACAAAGTCATAGTCCATGGTGCCTTTTAAATACTTCAGGATCCTTCTAAATGCTTTCCAATGTGCTTGATCAAGATTTGATTAGTATCGATTCACTAACCCTAAAGTATGACATATGTTGGATTGAGTACACATCATAGCATACAACAAACTTCCAATTATACTAGAATAAGGAATAGTTGCCATTTCTTTCATTTCCTCGGAAGTCTTAGGATACATCTTAGTACTTAGGTCTTCGCCTTGCATGACAGAAGTATTAATGAGATTATAATGTTGCATATTAAAGCATTTAAGAATTTTCATTATATAAGATACTTGTGATATAGAAAAGAGTTTCTTTAGTTGATCTCTTTCAATCTTAACTCCTGATATATAATTAGCTTCTCCCATGTCTTTCATTTCAAAATTGGAGGATAACCGTTCTTTTATAATCATAACTAAACCTTTGTCAATTTTAGCCAATAGAATGTCGTCTATATAAAGTAATAAAATTACAAATTTATCCTTAGACTATTTTATATACACACAATGATCTTTTCGATAATCATGAACCCAAAAGAAGTAATAGTTCGATGAAAACAAAGATACTACTATTTAGATGATTGTTTAATGCCATATATTGAGTGATTAAGTTTGTAAAATTTTCACTCTTGACCTTTAGTTATGAAACCTATCGATTGCTTCATATAGATTTCTTCATCTAGTTTTCTATTGAGAAATGTTGTATTTACATCCATTTTAATGTAATTCTAGGTCTAAATGTGCAATAATAGCTAGTATAATTCATATAGAAGCAAATCTTACAACTAGTGAAAAGGTTCCTTTATAATTATATTCTCTTGTTGAGTATAATCTTTCGTCATAAGGTGAGTTTTGTACTTTTTAATAAATTCATCCTCCCTTTGCTTAATTTTGAAAATCACTTTATTTCCAATAGCCTTACGATCGGATGGCAAATCCACCAAGTCTCAAATGTGGTTTGTCCTAGGGGTGTACATGGTCCGGGTGGGCGGTTCCCACCCCAGAACCGGGAACTGCCTTATCAGGACCGGTTCCAAATTTTTGGAACCGGGAACCGCCCACTAATTCTATGGATCCACCCAGGAACCGGACCAACGGTCTGGTCCGGTTCCCGGGTGGATCCTCGGAACCTGTCAAGAGATGAAGCGGAAGGGAGGGTCGGAGTTGGTTCCTCATTTTGGGAACCAAAGACCGAACCGACCCAATAGAGGGTGGATTCGGACCCCAAAATTCCGAACAAACACTCTAAAAACAGCCCCATTTAGAGATTAATATTAATCTCAACCCCAAGGCCGCTCTAGACACAAAGTTAGTTGATCTCATTGGCTGGATTTTATATGCAATCTCTCAAATACTCTTTGAGTAATTCTTCAATATGGGACATTTGAAAACTTGTTGGAGTAACTTACATGCAAGGGGCAACGAGAGAGAAGAGAAGGGAGAGGGAGTAGGAGGCTCAATCCCACATTGATTATTTAGGAGAGACAACAAGCCTTTGGTCTCTATAAATAGGAGAAAGAGAACCCTCTATTTAGTTGGTCATGTTCAACTTGCAAGGGAAGAATGAAGGTGATGAGGAAAGTCTAGACTATTATTCTGAATATTTTTAATATTATTACATTTTGAATATAAAAATCTTAATTTTGACTTAAGAAAAATCGGTCTGGTCCGGGCGGGTGGATCCACCTATGGAACCGGGAACCGGACCGGTACCCTTAAGAACCACCGGTTCTAGTTCGGTCTGGGCCGGTTCCGGGCGGTCCGGGTGATTCCCGGTTCTTTTGCACACCCCTAGTTTGTCCTCATAAACTCAATAAGCTTTTCTCCATCTTTTCTTATTAAGGGATGAGAGAACCTCCTGAATTGTCTCAGGCTCAGCATTGTCTTGTGGAGCAATCATAAATACTTCCCTTTCGATCTTAAAATGATGACGATGAATACTTTTATGATTACTTTTACGCAACTAAAGTTCTTGTAAATTCAGTTCATTAGGCAATGCAATACTCCTACTAGGTCTTATATGTTGAGGTAAATTTTCATTTCCCTCGACGACATTAGTGGGTGTGTTATTAGGATTTTCTATTTTTTATAATTGGAAATCCTTATTAATCTCACTTCTACTAGGAAAATTGTTTTTCAAGAACATGATATCTCGTGACTCCATTTCAGTCACACTTCCATAAACTTATTTGCCTATGAACATATACCTTTTGGAGTATTCAAAGTACTTAATAAAGGTACATTTCTTTCCTCTTGAGTTTAATTTGCCATATTTATAGTAAGAATCATGAACATATGCTACACACCCCCAATGTTGTAATTACTTCAGTCTGGTTTCCTACTATTCCATAATTTATAGGGGATGAAAGTAACCGACTTAAAGAGCACACGATTAAGTATATAGATAGCAATCAAAAACGCATTTTCCTAATATGAGATAGGTAAATTTGCTTGCACTATCATAGACCTAACCATTTTTAATAGAGTTCTATTTTTTTCTCTCAGCAACCCTATTTTGTTGCAGAGCACTAGGAATAATCAATTATCTTAAAATTCTATTTTTGTCATAAAAGAACCTTAAATTGCTCAGATAGATATTCACATCCACAATTGGTTCTTGATGCCTTAATTTTTTTGTTCAACTAATTCTCTATCAAAATTATATATCGTCTAAAGCAATCCAATGCTTCAGACTTATAGGGGATCAAAAAAACATAACTAAAACATGTGAAGTTATTTATAAAAATGATTAAATATGAGGCTTTATACCTCACCCTCACATTCAATGAACAACAAATGCCAGAATATATGAATTGTAATGAAAGTTTAGTTCTAGCTCTTTTATTAAATGGTTTTTTAGTTATTTTTTTGACTAGACAATGTTCACATACGGGTAGATCAATATTAGTGTGATCCTAAAAAGCTTTCTTTTGCTAATTATTTCATTTTTTATAACCCAATGTAACCTAGTTTAGCATGCCAAGTGCTTGAATCAATTTCCACATTAGTGAAAGATGTAATTAAATAAAAACAACTATCAATATTAACATTGTACGCATCATAGTCAATGTCTATTATCATAAAATCATCCAATATAGAACTAGAACCGTAGTAAACTATTCCAAATAAATTATTAACACATGTACCATGGAAATTTAATACATAACCCAAGCTTAGAAAAAACAACTACTAAGACTAAATTTAGTTGAATATCTTGAGCATATAAGACATCATGTTGGAATAGGTTTGACCATCATTTAAGATTAATTTACATGTGTTGATACCCTTTACTTCAACTCTTAAGTTATTTCCAATATATATTTATCTTCTTCCAAGTTGTATTCGACGATACTTTACAAATACTTATTGATATTTAGTTATGTGGTTTGTTACTCCTGAGTCCACAGTCCACATAGAATGAGATTCAATAAGCATTACAGTACTAGAAGCAAAATCATTATTTAAAGTAATAAAGTCATGTGATACTTCTTTTGGCTCAATGCATTCATGAGTAAAGTGACCCAGTTTACCACAATTATAACACTTCATCTTAACTTTATCATTATTCCAACCACACTTCCTACGTTGGAGGGCCTTAACTTTCTTGGACGCCTCATTAGCCTCCTTCTTTTTGTTGTTAAATTTATGGTTCCTCTTGCGCTCAAAGTTCGAAATTTTGCGCAAACTCGATTTAGCAACATAAGCATGGGTGGAGGATTTTGTAGCCTTTAAGCACTTATCCTCTGATTCCAAATGACGTGCTATATCGTTAAAAGTAACAATATTCTCATTATGCGTCATATTAATTTTCATATGCTTCCAACTAATAGGAGGAGGCTTTATAGTAGCTTGAACTTGTTGTTTATCAGTAAGGATGTAACCTGTCGACTTCAACTCAGGGATCATGTTTGACATCTTGCGAATATGCTACCTCATTGTTAAATTTGGGGCTTTCAATATGTGTCAAACTTAATAGTGAGTCTCCTTAACTTAATAGCAAACGTAACCTCAAATTTATTTTTCAAGGCAACCCAAATTACTTGATATTTGTTATATCCTTCAAACTCACACATGAAATTATCTTGAATGTAGCTTAATGATGTGATGCGAGCTATGCTATTTTTCCTGTTCCAAGCTTGGTAAATTTCTTGATCTCTTTTGTGTTAAGCTAAAAGTCCATGCTCAAGTTTATTCATGGTGTGGTTGAGAATTTCCAAAATCTCTTACTCCTCTAAGATTTATTGAACATTTTGATGTCAAATATCATAATTGTCATCGTTCAACTTCTCACCCTTATTGAGATCAGTCATAATGGTCTTAGATGCCAAAATCATAATCAATTGTTACTACACATTGACATAATAAACACAAATTAACACTAGCACAATTTTCACATACACATATTTAATTTGCACAAAAAACAAATAGAATTAATGATAATTTAATAAGGCACCGAAACAAAAGTTCACTATGTTCCTAATTAGCTTTAGTGTACGATTATTCTACCATCATTAACTTGTTTAATTTGCGCATATTATAAGTTCTAGGTAAAATGTCCTTCGAATTCTACCAACCAATAAACTTTCACTCAAAAAATAATTACACAACCTTATGTAATCGTCACATTTTCTATTGTATATGAAAAGGCATAATATGATATAGACCAACATGCAAAAAATAATTATGCATCAACTCTAAACAATAACGCAATTTAAGATGTATTGAATATATCAAGGATCTCTTACCATTGTTCGAGCTTGTTCAAAACTAGGAAATTACAAGTACATTAAACCATATAAATGCTATTAGACTAGTACATGTACGCATATTGTTGAAAAGTATGTCAATATACATTGATTAGCTTATTTACACGAGAAATCGCTTCAAGTGCTACAATTAACATGATGAGATGAGACGTTATGTACTATAGATGCTAGAAAAGCAAGTTTAGTACATAATATAAGTTTACATTGCCTTGATTGGAATTGAGATGAGATATGTAATTTGTATATAATAAAACTGAATATGATAGTCCAACAATCATGTATGCTTGAAGGAAGCCGGATGTAAGTACTTAATTATGCATTGTAGATTGCAAGTTAATATAGCACTCGAGCTAAATATAAGTACATAAGAAGTATGTGACTATATTTAGGCTAAAATCTGTATAATAGATATATTTAATGAATAACATATGTTTTTATCTAAAGAGAAATCCATTATTGCATGTAATTCATACTACATGTGTTTTATTCAACCGACAAAGGAGATGAGTAAAATTTATCTCTATTTATTCATCGTGTAAGTCATTGATGTAATTTATAATTTATCTCATTTAGTGCCCTATGTTACCTCTACCTATATTCTCAAAGTAACGAATCAATGTTGCTATTTTAGTATGTTATTGGCGATCATGAAAATATGTCTTTATAGGACATGTTTAGAAAAACAGTTGCTTTGAAATGAAGACAGACATGAGTGTGAAAAAGGACTATTGTTATTTTACATTTTTCACGTATATTTACTAGTTGACCAATTATACATTCTTTTGTAGTCTTAGATATAATTGTAAATACATAGTATTTTGAGAATATTCAAGTATAGCTTTTAAGGGATATGTATACTTAGACTGATGTAGCAATATATGTTTGGGGTATTGTGAGACATCGATAATTTATCTTCTTTTTGGAGTTATAGTCATTATGTTATCCCTAATAGGTGTCCAGGTGTACTCACTGGTCACACAGTTTTCTTGTCAGTATGAATCATTTCTAAAGTAAATAAATATTGAATGCCTTATATCTTTGATAGAGCATTACTAAACCCATCATGTCCGAATAGGAGATGTTATATTTGGTACGTCCATGATGGAGTGTGTCTAAGAGATACCTATTATTTATGATAAAGTGTGTTTTAGAGAGCTACCTTTTGAAGGGAGTATAAGTAGTTATTTTTTAAGAGAACTATAAAATAATAACTTTTGAAAATAACCATTAAAATTTAACATACAATTGAGAAAAATAGAAAGCTCTGAAGAAAGAAAGTTATCTCTCTCCATCAAAAGAAAACACTTATGAGTTCAATTATCTATTTTGAGAAATAATTGGCATTAAAGCTGCGGAATGGCAATACTTTTCTTGTGATTGTATTCAGACCAATGTGAAGTCATATCATCCATTGTTTATTTGTGTTCCAACGTACATTCCTGAGGTAATTTCCTTGTTTTGCATCGGAGAGGTAAGTCGTTTTTTCCGCAGAATATTCATTCAATAATTTCTTTTGACTACTCTAAAAAACATGGATCCAAATTGAGCAAGTATGAGCTATAAGCAAATGGTTTCCCCTAATATGAAAAGAAGAATAGAAGAATGCTTGATGTTTTCAACGAGATAATCAATAATTAAAGTTGGAATAGAATGATGTGCAAAATAAAACTAATCAACTCATCATGCCAATGTCAAATCCTATCAAGTCGACATTGCCAGTTTTAGTTACTCAGCAAAACTGATGCATTTCCATCATGATGGATGCATTCTTCCCAATTTGGTGAAATTCTATACATACGAAATTAGCTACTTGTTCTAAATAGGGATGATTGCACCACTCATCTTATGATTGAACATTAATCCAACACGTCATTCCTAGAGCACCAATGTATTTTACCTTTGCACAAACAGAATCAGTTGACAAAATCATAAATATCATTGATGCTACACATTCATACATACAAAAAGAAAAATGTTTTATTGCAGGCTAAGATCAGGAAGTTCCCCTTACCAATTTATCTACTTATTGCATATGAAATTTTATGTACAAGAGCACATGTCGGCTCATTGTACTCAAACATAAGGTACTTTTTTTTTTTATCCAGAGCCTCCAAACAATGCTAAACACAAAATTGCTAGCCCTAAGTTACATAGTTATTACGAGAACTCAAAAGGCCTGAGGAAAAGACATACGTTGGCATGGATACCAACATGAAACATCAAAATTGGCACTCCAAAGGAAATTCTTCTAATAAAGATAATCACACTAAAAATAGCGTCACAAGTTAATTGGAGTATGCATCTGATCAACAATCCTATTTACCGCATCATGGGACATCACCAATGTGTCATGTTGCAAGATGTTGTGTAAATTAAGGCCCTGCAGAAACATATCATCAGAGTACAATTACTGGAATAAATTATCCCTTTTAGATTAACCAATAATCTGCCAAAGAAAGCTTTACTACCAAGTGCTACAGCTAATATCATGAAGAGAAGTGATATCATAAGATTTCAGGCCATGAGCAGTTACGCAACTTCGAAATAGGAAACTTTTCACATGTTAACCAGGCAAATCTAGACATGAATTCCGAGATTATGTCTTAAGTACAACTTGATGGTTCTCCTAATTATCACAACAATCATAAGAGAAATTACACATAGACACCCTTTTCTGTTATATTGTCACTACTTCCATATCTCTTGCAATGAAAAGTATCAATAATTGATCATGCACTAGTCTTGCACTAGTTTGTATCTTACTAAGTTGTGCAACCTACCTTTTTCTGCCTAAAAGGGAAAAGATATAGGTCTAGGAGTATTGCCTATCAGGGCTCTCTAATAGGCGTGGGTTCTCCCAAAACCATATCTCTTGTGATGTTGGGATATTCAATATTAGCTTCAATTGATGGTATAAAAAATTTCTAATTATGAGTCAGCTAGAAACTAAGGCATGAGAGTATCTCACTTCCTATGCAACTAGAAAATTTAGAGTCGGGAATTTAGCTACACTAATTAATGAATCGGTGCTATTTTGATGCCTAATCTTGTTCATTGTCCAAATTGATTTTAAGCCTATCCATTAACGTATGAGGTGATAATGCGGCTGCACAATAATTGAAATAACAATCAGCAACCAAGAAACGCGTTAAATAAATTGCAAAGCAAAACAAAAAATCTGACACTAATGAATAAGAAAAATGCCATTCCTAAGTAAGCTAATATGGAAACCACAATCAATATATTGAGAGTGTGCAATCAATTAATAATTGAAATAGGGGCACACGAACAACAACTTTGCACTCATCTCTAAGAACATTCAAATCATATTCTAGAATCCTAAGAGCTTCTTTAATTTTGAGAACAAACTTTCATAAAATATTTTCATATGTATTTAAGAGAAAACTACTCAAGAAGTAATTTTTAAGCTTTTTCATAACTTAAAAAGAATGATTTCCCATACTTTAAGAGAAAACTACTCAAAAAAACTATTTTTGAAGCTTTTCTGATTTTTAGAAAAAATAAAATCGGAATTCTTTTAATTTTTAATTTTTTTATAAAAATATGTTTTTTAGTTTTTTAATCCGAAAATGAGATGGGCCGAGTAGGCTCTCGATTCTGGGCAATGGACACAAATACTTATCCAAAACAAGCCCATTCGAATAGACTGTCACCAAGCCCAAGCTTTATAAAACTAAACAAACCCAACCTCAACGCTCAATCCCACTTATGCCAAACCCAATCCAATGAGACTACATGGAACCGAAGTTCCTTAAACTGCCTAAGCCTACCCTCCACCATAATCTTAATTGGTCCACGCTTAGTTCAAATTCTAACCTAAAACCCACATTAATCCATAAAGCCCACACTAATCACTTTTCCCTTCACCTCTTTTTTCTTGCACCTTCCACGATCAAGAGCCACTCGAGCTCCCCCTCCGCTCGCCCATCACCAAGCAGCCATTGTCGTTCATCAACCATTTAAGATTTCGCAAAAATACGTTCGAAAGTATTTAAGTTGGACAAGACAATAAGTAAACTGGTGAGTAGTCGTTCGGGAACCGTCAATAGGCTTTTGCTTCACCGACACATCCCATCGTTTAACCACCAGCATGCATAAGGCTCCTAAAAAAAAAAAAATAGAGGAGAATGTTAGCAGAAACGTTCAGGGTAGCACGAATCGGCAAGGGAAATAATGAACATCGACAAAGGACAGCGTAAGCGAGCCCGTAGAAAGGCCGTCTCGGTCTCATTTTAGACTAACGCCAATCCGGCGTTTTCACAAACAGTGGATGTGCGCTACCCGATCGTAAGGTTTACGGGTCAACCTAGAGTCGAACAAGCGCCAGAGATATCCCTTTCCTAGGATCAACCGGGACTCAAACGCGCGTTGGAGATCTCGACGCACTGTGTATGGGACTACGAAAACAAATGCAAGGGCGACGAGGGCCGGAATTAGCACGAGCCGAATGGCTACAAGCGCCGATCCGACGTCACCCAAAACGGGGCAAAACGGAGGACTCGCGGTAAAGAGAAATAAACAGGGGCGATCGCGACGGCAGCCCTACCCGGCTCGGCGGCGGCGATTGGAGGACAAGCTTGACAGTCGGGCCACGCCCGATTGTCTAGCACACCTTTGAGTCGAGATCCTCGGGGAATCGACACAACCCCAAACAAATTTAAAGGAGACATATCGAGACCTAATGCGGGAAGAGGCACGAGTCGGCGAGGGTCGACGGCCGAGGTCCAGACGCGGTGGCCACCGGAGGAGGCCCTTCACTCACGGCGTCACTCTTCGCTCTCTGCTTCTCACTCTCTCTCAATCTAAGTCTCTCTCCGAATAAACCCCCCAAAATTCCCTCCTCTTTCTCTGTGGCCAGGCCTCTCCTCTTAAGCTCGCGGCAGGCGCGTGTGGCCCTGCCACCGCCAGCTTGCCGTGCCGGCCCGCCACCGACCACTAACTACTGATCGACGCTCTGCCCTCCGTTGCCGCGTACGTCGTCCTTCTCCTTTCCGCATTTGTCTATAGCATGAAAGAGGAAAGAACGGGGAGAGAGAAAGGGCCGGGCCGAAACGAAAGGAAAATGGACTGGGCAGGGAAAGAAGAAAGAGGCCGGGCCGGCCTGCCCACGACCCGGTCTCGCTTTTTTCATTCTCTCTCTCTTTTTTGGCTCTTCTCTTCTCTCTTTTTTTATTTATTAAATTTTTTGTCTTTTTTATTTAAATAATAATTCTATTACTATTGATTCAAATGCTCTTAATGTTTGTATGCTATGTAATTTAAGCAAATTTATTTTTGTTAGGGATTAAAAATTAATCCATAATTTTCTATGCAATGAATAAATAATTGAATGGATCGCCAAAATTTATATGTCAATACTATGTTATGATATGAACCATTAATCATGAGACAAAAAGCTTGGAGCTGTTCTTCAGAAACAAGATTTTATCAACTACATCAACTTAGTTGAAAGAGCACATGCCTAAAATTCCATCAGAGACATGGACACTTGAACGACACAAGGCTCTTTCCCATGGAATTTTTTGTTTTATTTTGCGAATGCTATGCATAGTAACAAGTGTGATTTGGGGAACATAAAGATTCAATATATAAACGAGCACACATGTAACCGCACAACCACGGCGGTGCATAGATTTGTTGTAAAACAAAACTTTTAATAGAAAGGGACATCAAAATAAATAATAACCCAGAAATGTCAACTTTCTTGCTCTCTATTCTTTATTTATCTTGCAATACAAGTTCAATGATAAATGATTGCTTGAAGAAGCTCTCACTTATTATTTGATCGTAGACAAGTCGCTTTGCTACGGGAGATTGGAGTATATCGGGGACTCGGTGCTCAATTTGTGGTTTGCCTAGGAACTATACATCCTGTATCTCGACTTGGCGCCCGGTCCCTGACTCGGCTCTGAGCAGCCAAAGTGGACACTGAGAAGCTCGCACATGTCACGATCAAGCTCAAGTTACATCGGTATCTACCCAATAGGAAGCTTGTTCTTGAGGAACAAATAAGTTTCATATCTTTTTGAAGATCTCAAACTTGATTTCCTTCTACATTCCTATATGTATGTATGAAGAATAAGGGTCATAAATGAATATGGGAGGAACTAGGTGATTGCACATATTCAAGAGTATAGTAAGGGCCATTGATTTATAACCTAATTGGTCATGAAACTCAATTATAAATGATAAAGACAACATGAACAAAATATTTCAATATTCGTCAATAATTATAAAAATATTGTTACGTTATGGTCGGCTTGGCTTATATAAGATGAATCTTGCCTAACTACATGAAAGATACATGAATAATGGGGTTTACAAAATATGCTAAAAATCTGGAGAATAATCAATGTAGTTAGGGAACAAGTCCCCGTAGTCTTGACTGAATTCCATTTGGTTTCTTTTATTTAATTATTTTTGGGTCAGAAATTTCTTTCCTGTTGATGATGGCTGAAAATGTGGTTAATGTCATGAAAAATTTACTTTTGGGCCAAGTCAATAATAGACTTATTTGACAGTTTGCTGCAGTTTAATCATGTTAATGATAACTTGACCTTTTGTTTTACATTTGCTTGTTTTATTGATATATTTGAATCGGAACCCATGTGTCAATCAATTAGGGCACGTATAAAAATACTTATATTTCTCTGTTTCTCTATTTCTTTGCTTCGGAGAATAGGTTTAGAATAAAAATCCATTCGGTAACACAATTTCAGTTTTCTATTTCTAGAATAAATTTCTACTTCAGAAATAGATTTGGAAAATAAATCAAAAGTTAAAAATTTTTATTTCTCTATTTCTAGCATAAAAATGAGAAACAAAAACTTATTTCATTGCTTGCTTTCATTATCGCTTGCTAATCACCCACCTGTTGCTACCCCTTGTTGTTGCAATCACCGTCACTTGCTGTCGGTCACCAGTTGTCGACAGTGGTGGTCGCTACCACTTGGAGGGGAAATTTTATAATATTGTCAAACAAATTTTTATTTTGAAAATAGAAATTTTATGTTATTATTAAATGTTTATTTTTGTCTCAGAAATTTGGGAATATAATAGAAAAATTAATTTTTGGCCAGAAATTGATTTCTAGAATAGAATGTTGTCATGCCCATCCTTAGATTCTATGAACGTGTCCTAGATCCAAGTATTCAAACGAGAGATCCTAGATTTTCTATTGCATTCAAATGGTTTAATTGACGTGTCAAAGTCCCTAGCGGATATGGTCGAATCAACCATTGCTGCCGTCTTCCTTGATTGCATTTTCTCACTGTGGACGCTGTGTGGAAGGTAATAATACAGATTGTAATCTCTCATATTAATTACCTGCTATCTTTCTCAAGCTTTGTAAAAAATATTTGGCTCCTGATATTTCTGATTTGTTGAGTTACGATAAAAATTGGATTTTATGTAGATGGAGAACCCATACCGAACATAATCACGGCCATGGATGGGCTAAGCCCGAATAGTTTACGGGAGTGGACGGACTTGTGCTACTCTAGAACTTTTGTGAAGTATAGTTTTTTTTAAAAAATTAATACTTGAGTAATTTGCTTCATGTACTTTTTACGGATCTAGTATTTTTCTTTTTTATATAAATATCTTGGAATATTCATATTTGGCCCAAGTTCTTCTATGGACAGGCCTGGAAGTTTGATTTTAGGCCTGGATAGGATCACCTAAAGTCGGGCTAGAATTGGTCTCGTTGGGCTGCCCACTCAGGCCCACGTAATCTTTCGGCTCATCCATAAGAAAAAAGTTTCAATATTTATATTTCCTTTTTCGTCAATAGGCCATTTTGTTTTTTGTTTTTTTTTTGGTTTTTTGGCTGAATACTTGCTATTTGTAGAGCCCATGAACATATTGTCAACCAATTTGCTATTGTCTACTCATATGGTAGGTCTCTAAAGGCTTGATGCAACCAATAATTAGTCGTGTAACTTTCAAACTGCAATCAGTCATTGAACTATACGAATTATGCTAAAAGAAGGGTTTGAAGTTGAGTTTTGAGGATCTATGAAATAAAAGTTCAAGTTTCATTATATTTGTAAAGGATCAGCTTGTGAGAAGAGAGGCACACACAAACCTAAGAAGGACATTGCACTAAATAGAGAAACCAAAGGTGCTTTAGAAACTATTGAAAGATTACTTAGTGACAGGTAGAGTAACTATGAAAATGACAATGGTTTGAAATAAACTAGAAAAATAATAAATTATGATGATAAAATTTATTTACATGATGTTTTTAAGCATTCATCAGTATGGTCCATAGATTTCATTTCCTTTCGCTACCATAAAATAAGCAACTGGTGAACCACCGAAATCATCCTTATTTACGTAACACGATGTGCTAGGACAATCAATTAATCGTTACTTGTTGTCAACTGCTGGTCCCTACCGATATATAGCGATTTTTTTTAAGTCGGTTGAATTGCTTTAACCAGGAGGTGATGTAGCTCGTCAGTCCTTGTATAGCCAACTCGGTTCTACTCGTGCAGATCCAACACCAGGCACCGAAGCTAGGATGGAGTGTCATCGACGTAGATTTGACTGATAACAAGTGAGAGAACAGAGGTTGGGTGCACTGTGATTTCTTCAGCTCTTGAAGTCGAGTAAATGATCATCACCGGTCCAAATTCTACAGTTAAACCTTTGGGTAGGAAAATGAGCATATATGTATACAAGAAGGAAGATGGAAGTTTGCTTTTTCGTGGTTTTCTCCTGACTAAATGGTCTGTATAATATTATGACAAAAAAGAAGAAGATTTGTACAATATAGGGAAATCTTTTGGGCAAGTGAGAAGGTAGATTTTGTGCTTAAGAAAACGTAGAGCGAATCCAGCTTCTAGTGAAGTTGCTCCACGTGTATGTGTTTTTATGTGTTATTTTTTAGGATTATATGGGCCTATTTGTTTTTCAGCCGAATAGTATTTAATTCTATTTTTTTATTTTCCGGAATAGATTTGGAATAAAAATCTATTTAATAATTTTTTTCTTCCAACGAATACATTTCTTCTTGGGATCGATGTCGCCTAGCGAAGGTGAAGTTGACATAATAGTGGCCTGATGAGGCCAAGCCTTGCTATGGCTGGGTGAGGTTGGGTTAGCGTCGCCTAGTGAATGCGAGGTCAAGCCTCAACTCACAAAGAAGCTTGGGTCGATGAGCCTAGTTGTGGCTCTGCGTCATTGGGGGCTGGTGACGCTCCAGCAAGGTTGCTAGCCTGAGCTTAACGGGTTGTTGGCCCGAGTCTAGCTAGTTGATAGCTTGAGTCTAGCTAGTCATTGGGCATAGTTGGTGACTAGAGGAGAAAGGAGAAGCTCAAAAGGATAAAAAAAAAAAAAGGAAGGGAAAAAAAAGAAAAGAAAAAAAAAGAAAAGGAGAAAATTGTAATAAAATCATTAAAAAAATTAAAAGAAAATAGTTTGGATTGAAAATTTTAAGGATCTGACTAAAAAAATTTCTATTCTAGAAATAAAAATTTTGATCAGTTACCAAATGTTTTCCAATACTTAAAAATTGTTTTCATAAACAGAATAAAAAAATCATTTTTGAGTAGAAATTGTTTCCGGAAATAGAATAGTTACTAAATGTACCTTATATGCCACATGATAGGTCTCTGTTATAGCAAGGTAGAATATCACTAATATGATTTGTCCAAATTAATGGGTTGTCAACTTAAAAGAGATTTTCATCTTGATGAATGGATTTATTATTATTCATTTTTTAATTAGCAAAAATAAATTATAATAAATATGAGTTTTCCCCCAAATTTTTTCACTATTTGTATATCATAACAAATCTCTAGAATAAGCACTTGAGAAAATTATTAAGGTTTCAGACATTAGAGAACTGTTGCCCGTCAATGTGGAGAAACGAGGGTCGAATCACTTTGTCAACATTACCTCTATCGCTTTGTTGAAATAATAATTCGATTATAGGTAAGTAAAGTCTTTTTCTTTGATTTGGTGGTTTAATCTTTAGTGTATGGTATAAAGTTCATAATATTGGCATGATTCCAGGTAATAAACCAGCCTCTTGGAGGTGTTATCACCATAATGAGGGCCAATAGAGGCTATTATTGGTGTGAATATCATTCTCGTCGATTGCTATTGACCGCTAATTTAAACTATGATTTTATTAAAAGATAGTAAACAAGTGGTGTTCGATACTTTGATATCCTCTCTCGTGGTACAATTTGACAGTTCAAGTTATTAAGTGGATGCAGACCATATGACCATTATAAGCCCAAAAGAAGTAAAGTTTGGTATTTAATGTTATATATAGCTTATTGTCGTGGATTTATAGTCTAACTCTAAATTTGCGCTTTGATGACTCATGAATCGCTGGCAAGTGAATTTATTTTTTCTTTCTCTCTCTCTCTCTCTCTCTCTCTCTCCTTTTTTCCAGTGTTTGGTTGATATTATTCTTTTCATTAATGACAGAATCTCCGCTATGCCCTTGAAGCACCCAATTAATCCCCATCAATTAAGGTACTTTTGGATAGGATGCACAACCATTAATTAATGTAACACTGATTCGTAATTAATTTTTTTCTTTATACGTATTTATGTGCTTTAATCCTACATGCACAAAGGGTTCTTGGTTCATAATGGAGTAGGTTTTTTTTTTTGGAGTATTGCTCCATTCTTTTCAATAAAAACTAATGATTTAGAAAATATTTGTATTACTTGAAGTGATTAATCAATGAATTTTTTTTCATTATAGACAACGATTTATGTCTGAACTCTTTCATGGACAATAAGAATACTATCTTCATAGGTGATATAAGTGATAAATTTTAGAAACAATTTTTTTCAAAATTTTCATTTTATGCGAAACAAAACACACCCTAATGTGGTATTTGTCCATCCCACGTGCACTAGATAATTACAGAAAAATGTAGATCTATAGAAGGTTTTACTTGTTTCTTTGTTTCACGCATTTTCTACATGTATTTCATAATGATTTGTGTGTTGTCAATATACTTTTCTATTTATGGTTTATGAGTATTAACTCGGAAATAATTAAAAAGCCAGTGGTTTATCCTATATATTTTTTAAGAGTCAAAATTTTTATCCTTTTTTCCTTATCTGCACACATCCTAGTAATTTCGGTAAAGCAATGTATTAAAAAGCAAGCATTCACTATGTTATTGTAAATCCAGATTATTTTGACTCGATGATTTCTAAGAACCGTCATCATTCTTATTGCAAATTAATTATTTGGGTTCATGTCTGTCATGCTATAAATTACTACCCTGTTGAAGCCATGAATGATGTATATTATAATAACAAGAGATACAATATTGTACTGGGAATTGCCAATAATATCATGATTTGGGCTTTAGTACACTTTTAATCCACCAATTACTTCGATAATTTCATGATTAGTACTGATAACTTTGCCATTCAAAACTTACATTTTCTTTCTTTAATTTTTTTTTGCTGTCCAACTTAAATCCCACAATCAGCTTTACATATTCATGCAGAGTCATCACTCATAGGCACTGAATTGTCTACTTGAACAACAATCAATTGACTACGGAAATCTGAGTGTGCCCCCGTGTTATAAAAAAAGAACAAAACAAGTAATTATAATAGGCGAGAAAGAAAAAACCTAATTAGGCATGAAAACTCAATCGGAGTCCTCAACGATTGATGAGAGGGTCCTGTCATGATCAAGAAAAATTACCATCTTCTTCCTCTTCGCGGCACTCGTTATCAGTTCGGACAACTTCATTGCCGAAAGGTGATGAATCTATTGAGTTTTTGAATTTAAATGAAATTATATCAACCAAGATTTTTAGGATCTAAAGAAATATCAAAGTTATGGCAGTCGTTTTGCCTTACTATTCCCTTGAGAGAGGCTCTACTTGAATTTCGAATTATTTTTTTCTAGTATATATGTATTTTTATAATCCAACCCCCACGGGGGGGGGGGGGGATGTAATCTACAGTGTACAGCCAAACTGAGGGAAATCCCTTGAACTTTAGTTTTTTTCGAAAATATTTTCCGGCAAATCTCACCTTCCATGGGATTAACACTAAGAAAAATCTTAAACTGGTACTCTCAACTCAAATTTGCACTATATCGGCATTCCCTTCCATATCTTGCCAAAATGCATGTGTGTGACATGAAGAATGATAGATTTGATGTGAAGAATGCACGTGCATTCACACATATGTATTGTAACTGGATATTAGGCAAAATGCAAATAGATGGTAGATTTGAGTAAGGCATACTAATTAAAGATTGCTATGAAATTAAAATTAATTTGAGATAGCTCTATCGTGATGTTTTAATTGGGGACTTTAATGGAATAAACTCCCTTTACGTTAAATAAATAGAATTTGAAAAAATTCAGGTAAAGACACAAATGAGTACATAAGGTTTTTTTTATTTTCAAAATATAGGTTATTGACCATACATATTTTCTACTGGGAAAATATTCATTGTTGGATCAAAAGGGGACGTGAATGATTATAATTAAATAACTTATCTTACTATAAAGGAGAAGTGTGGGCTGAGGAGGGAAATTTGCATGGGATGTTATAGAGGGAAGCGACTATGAACCCTGAAAAGTAACAGAAAGATGACAAAGGGCCACGGCTAAAGTTAGTGATAATGCATTAGAGGCCGAATTTGTCTCTCTTTGACCGTTCTTACCATCCATATGTCAAAATATCATTGGAGAGAACACTTGAAGTATGCACCAACCTTCGTAACGAATAAGCCTCAAATAAGTTTCTCCTTTAGAGTCTTCAAATTAAAGGTGATAACAAAGGAGCGTAGTTATTAATTTAAATTGCAATTGAGAGATTAAGGATAGATTTGTCCTTTTAGTATAAATAAAGTGGATTTAGTCCTTTAGGAAGTGGAAACAGCGCCTGCCGAAACGATTTTTTCAAGAATTCTTTTATATATGATTTTACTCTGTGAATGATATGAAAGTAGCTTTCCCATCTTTCTGTTACTTTTCCTGGTTCGCGGTTGCTTCCCTCTATAACATCCCATGCAAATTTCCCTCCTCAGCCCACGCTTCTCCTTTATAGTAAGATAAGTTATTTAATTATGATCATTCATGCGCCTATTTGATCCAACGATGACTATTTTCCCAATAGAAAATATGGATAGTCAATAACCTAAATATTGAAAAGACCTTGCGTACTCATTTGCATCTTTACTCGATTTTTTTCAAATTCTATTTATTTAACATAAAGGGGATTTATTCCATTAAAGTCCCTAGTTAAAACAACATGACAGATTTATCTCAAATTAATTTCAATTTCATAGCTATCTTTAATCAGTATCCCGTACTCAAATCTACCATCCATTTGCATTTTGCCTAATATCTAGTTACAATACATACGTGTGAACAAACATGCATTCTTTACATTGAATCTATCATTTTTCATGTTAGGTAGTGCGCAGCAAAAGTCTAATACCTTCACCTGGGAAGATCTCTTAGGAGGAAACTTAAGTCTGAGCCCATTAATATATCTAGTTGGACCGACTTTAACTCAAAAGTTTAAGCTAGTGAGTTATGGGCTAACTAAGATATATTAATTGCTCTACACTATATTAATTCTCTGACGGTGGACTACTTTTCTTACACAACTCACACGCGTATACTAACAATCTCCCCCTCACATGTGAATTATAGGTCTACTCCCCCTTAAATTAGATATCCTTCTGGTCCAACATCATCCTTATAGGCCTGCGTTGTTACACCATTATGCCCACTTAGGCCATTCTCACGGGCCCACGTTATTACACCACAACACTCATCTGCTCGAAAATCGTAACCATCAGTTTTGATATCAATTGTTGGGAAGTACGTGGCAGAAGTCCGATACTTTCACTTGGGGACATTTCTTAGGGGGAAACTCAAGTCCGAGCCTAATTCCTCGTAATTATTTATTTCCGTCTCTTCTCTTCATCCATATGATTGTTTTTAGAACTTGTTCTCTTCCTCTTCTAATATAGTGCAAATTTGGAGAGGTTGTGTATTAGGAAGCATACTTTTCTTCACCCTCACTTGTACCCATATTTTATATCGTAATGCATTCTTTCCTCCCTTTCATGTCGCCTCTCACTAGTGTACGTAGATCTGCCTTTTCTCACGTTAATCTTATTTGCTATCTACAAGCATGAGATGATAATATGGGGACACTTAATTTTTGCTCACCACCACCCGATCAAATCCCTCAACTGATCCTAAAAGCACCTTTGCCTTCTCTCTTCTAACCCATCCTCGGCCTTTGTTTGCATAGCATCCTCTTCAGATCTCACCAACATCTAAACATTACCGTAATTCAATCCGTTCGAAACATCTCTTTTTTTTCTCTTAAGATAATTAGAATATCTTTTTCCCTTTCGAGTCACCCCTATTGAACATAAAGTACAAACTTTTTGGATGCTCACAGAGCTCTAGTACGCACTCGAGCACTCAAAAAAGAAATCACGTTTATATGCTCCTGAGAGAGTCAAATTGCTGTGTTTGGCGGTCTTTCTTTTCCTTTTGAATTCCTCTTGTAATTACATGGGATTTTTACCTTTCGTTAATGGCGCAAATAATTCCTCAAGAGAAATTGATTGAGTTTACATGATATAATTTTCTTTTATTTCTCTCACAACAATAAAATAGTCGAAACGAATTATTTTCTTCATTTACACAACAATTCATTGTCTTAGAGAATATATACGTTTAATAGTATGTGTTCTAGGTCCAATTGGGAATTAAGTTCATATCCAGGCCAGACAAATTGAACATTGGAATCACATGGAGAAGCACTTGAATTATGCTGTAAAGCTCAAGCGACTGGTACAATAGTAGATGTTTAGACAAGGGAAAATGACAAGAATAATCCCTAAACTTTGGTTTAATGTGCAATTTAGTTCTTTGACTTTTCATTTGTTCAATGTGGTCTCCAAACTTTAGCCCAATGTTTCGACAAGGTTGTCGACCCTCGTTTAGCCAATCGCCGACCATGGCCGAGGTTGATGACCAGTCAGAAAGAAAAAGAAGAAGAAGAAAAGGAAAGTGAAAAGAATCGGGTTTTAATTCTAGAATTGTTCCTAAGAATAAAAAGGTAACTTTTTTTGTTATTTTTTATTCTGTTCCAAATCTATTCTCGGGAACAAAACAAAAAAAATCAAACACTATTTGGCCAAAAACAAACAGGCCCATATAATCCTAAAAAATAACACATAAAAACACAGCGTGGAGCAACTGCGCTAGAAACTGGATCCGCACTGCATTTTCATAAGCACAAAATCTCTACCATCTCACTTGCCCAAAAGATTTCCCTATATTATACAGCCCATTGTTTTTGTCATAATATTATATAGATCATTTAGTTAGGAGAAAATAGCCAAAAAGCAAACTCCCATCTTCCTTCTTGTGTACGTGTAAACTCATTTTCCTACCCAAAGGTTTAATTGTAGAATTTCGACTGGTGAGGATCATTTAGTCGACTTTGAGAATGAGCTGAAGAAACCACAGTGCACCCAACCTCTGCTTTCTCACTTGCTATCAGTCAAATCTACGTCGATGACATCTCCATCCTGGCCTGTTTTGTTGGAGGAGTCCAAAGACCTAGCTCCGGCACCTGGCGTTGGACCTACACCACCAGAATCAAGTTGGCTATACTGGGATTGACCGAGCTACATCACCTCCTGGTTAAAGCAATTCAACTGACTTAAAATAATCTCTATACATCAGTAGGGAATGGCAGTTGACAACAAGCAACGATTAATTTATTGTCCCTAGCACACTGTTCTATGTAAATAAGGATGATCTTGGCAGTCTGCCAGCTGCATACTTTAGGGTAGCGAAATGAAATGAAATCTATGAACCTTATTGATGAATGCTTAAAAACTTCGTGTAAATAAAATTTTTCGTCATAATTTATTCTTTTGCCAGTTTTTTGAAACGATTATCATTTTGCTGATATTTCATGTATTAAAAACATTTTAATGATTGTCCATTATAGTCGCTTTACAATGGGGAGATATCGGCATTCTGCTTATTCATTGAAGTATTTTAATCGTAGGCTGCTCTCACAGGACCTTACCAGGATCCTGTAATCTCAGCAACGGACTTTCTCGAAGATAAGGGCCCGGTGGTCTTAGTTGGCAATGTTTTTGGTGTATCTGTTAGAAAAGATACTGTTCATCGTGTTGTGTGGCATCAGCTCGCAAAACGGCAGCAGGTTATGTCCAACGATCTTACGCACTCTGAAATATGATGGTATAGAGGTGGTGCTACAGTAGATGGCCCAAAGTTGCGAAGCCATGCTATCGAGCTTAATGAAAATGTTAAGACACCTGGGGACGAATATTGCTTTCTCTGCTCATGCCGGGGGAGGAAAGGGGAATCTGGATCACTGCTCTTGAATGTTCCACTTGTTGATTGTTTGATATGGTAAACTGCGTCCAAGCAATGATGATAATTCTTTAGTCAAGTTTGCCTTGAAAAGTAACGTCCTAATCCGTTACTAGCCTACTTTGTTATCCTTGCGCTCATGACCTCCTTTTGGTGGGTAGCAGTATAATGAAATTTAGGATTAATTTTTATTGGATATGAACCGTTTGTTTTCCCTTCGAAATATATATTGAATCGTGCTTTCAGTTATTTGACATTAAAAATAAAAAAGATAAAAGAAAATGCATAAGACGTAGAAAACAGACCCAATTGTTCGGTTATTTTTTTTACTGCCCCGATATTCGGCAGCCTTTTGATTTGCTAATTGTTATGTCGAATTCTTTAGCATACCACTGTTATCCTGTTCTATATTCATATTTTCCTTTCGATTTGTCTATGTTATATATTTGATCTAGTATTTCCTGGCTATTGAAAAATCTACAAATATCCAGCTTCCGATATTTGAAGATATGGTGATCCCAACGCACAAGACAAAGAACATTGTAAACTACGTCAAGAAAGTAGAGAACACCGAGAAAGTTTGCTTGCGAATGGGATGATGAAAGCCATCTAATTGGTAAAAAAATTGAAAAATGATATTTATGTATGTATTTAACTAAATATGGCTAAATATTGACCGGGCAAAACTTTTCCGTCCGACATCTAATTGACTTGATTATTGCATTCAATTGTTAAGATCGCAAATCTTTAAGAATTAGGCTGAATGGAGGGCCATCATTTTTTTGTGTTTTTGGGCGCTAAAAATCGGAGAGTTGTGATTGACTCCAAGCAAAATTTAAATGATTAGAAAACAACGAGAGAAAGAAAAAATCTGAATTTAGATGAGCCTTAAAATAAAGAGAAGTTAAATCTCATAAGAGAGACAAGTGGCATGGGTTAATTAACGTAATGAGAGCAAGTTAGGCAATAAAGCATGGACGTGGACTGTGTCAAATGGAGCGGGATGAGGATTTTAAATCTAAATTAAACATTCGGTCAACGGTTGATGATAAGAAAAGGAGATGCATAATCACACGCGCACGTACTGTCTCTCAAAAGAGAACAACCCTAACAAAGAAATCTATATTTACTAGACGCCTTTCAAAAGAGAACCTACCCTAACAAGAAAGAAATCTATGAGTACCAGACACCCCTACTGACATTTATTCCCCTAACCGATACTTATTCCAAGCGTTCCAAGTCTTCCTCGCTTAGCCCCAGTGTGGGCAATTGTTGTAACCCTGCTGTCCTGAACCTCCACCAAAAGAAATTTCCAAAACGTTGGACCATCTGCTCCAGGGTGAACCCTCCGGTTTCGGGCATGAAGATGAAAAAGAAAATCCAAGCGATGATGGCGCCCGCCGCAAACATAAAAATGGATAAGCCGAGGGTGGTAGTCTTGGAAAGCAGTAGAAATAAGAATGTTACCCCTGCCTGTGACAGTTGGCTCGCGGTGAAACTGAGTGCGCTTCCTTGTGCACGTAGGTGCGGCGGAAATAACTCCGCACTGTAAACGGCCGTGACGGGTCCCATGCCGATTGAATAACTTGCCACATAGAAGAACAATGAAATCAAGCACCACGTTGAGTGAGTCTTGAGCCCCCGGTCAATACTAATTAGAGAACTGGCCAGAGACAGCAGACACACAATCATCCCGGTAGTGCTATATAACAAAGATCGACGTCGCCCAGCCCGGTCAACGAGGAGACTACCTATGATGCTAAACACCAGCTTTACTGATTCGACTGCAATATTTAATAATAGTTTCCAGTTGACGGCACTTACACCGGCCTTCTCAAAAATCCGGGGATTATATAAAAGAATAATATTCAGACCACATGCATGTTGAAAAAGGTGGATACCGAGCGTGCAGATAATCATATGCAATACGGATGCTGTTGGTCGAAGGAGCTGCCACCATATGTTCATCATGGTCTGCCCCGGGACAACAACGTTGCTACTGGATTCACTTGGTATGTGGGCAGCCTCCTTGATTTCGTCAACTAAGCGTGTGGCCGCCTCTTCAGAGCCGGTGATCCTAGCAAGAATGCTCCGTGCATCTTCCGAACGTCCCTTCATCACAAGCCACCGAGGGGATTCCGGCAACGCAAGGATGGAGATGACGAGTGGGATCAAGGAAATTGATCCCACGCATAGGATGAGAAAGCCCCCATTGAATTCAAGCTTCGTGAAAAAATAATTGCAGAGATGGCCAATAACTATACCAATATTGACAGCCACCTAAAAAATATAAATTGATAACATATTAAAAAAATTGAAAAGATGCTAGACAATTTTTCTAAAGAAAAATAAATTAAAAAATAAAAAAGATGCTAAAGAATTTTTCTCAACAAAGGAAAGAAAAAGAAATTGATTAGCACCTCAGGTAAGGATGCGAACAATCCACGTGATGAGCTCGGCGATATCTCCGCCACATAAATTGGGGCGGTGGTGAGGGCATAGCCAACTCCAATATGGGCCGTGGATCGGCCCAACCAGACAAAGAAGTTGTTCGAAGCGAGCCCCATAAGAAGGGGCCCAAAAAAGAACAAGCATCCCACCAAGACAATTGTTGGGCGGCGGCCGTACTTGTCGGAGGCCCACCCTCCCAACACCGACCCAACAAGCGATATCAAGTAAAGAGTTACCGTATGAACGTCAAGATGATCGTTTATGATCTTCTGGTCCTTTTTCATGTACGGTGTTGTCTCGATCATTAATCCCGAAACTGCCAAAATTCAAAGAAAAACACACACATAAGAAATCTTATTTATCATCACAATTATTATAATAAAAAATAAAAAATCAGTGCCCTATTGGACAACGAGACTAACCCAAAGCCAGCAATATAATGAGGATGAAGGCAGCGACCGCGCTAATCTTGGTCACAAGTGGCCTTGGTTCTGGAATCATAGTTGGAGGTGAAGGATTCGAAGGCAATTGAGGCTGGATTTCGGCGCTTGGTACCTGCGAAGTAAGTTAATTGATAAGTCAGTCAGTGGCGCAAGTAGAAATATCACATAAATAAGCAAGATTGGCTATTAAAATACCTGTTGAATCCCTCCTAGCAAAGATTGCTGGGACCCTTGGCGAGGCAAATTTTGTGATGCCATCGGCCTGCGATGCAGAATGATCGTCACAGCAAAGAAGAACCGAACGTCTGTATCTTCCCCAAAGCAAAGAAGAACTCTCTGTATCTCGCCCACAGCAGATAAGAACTCTCTGTATCTCCCCCTGGCTCTTTCCCTTTATATAAGCGAATATCAACTTATCTTTATCTTTCAATTTCAAAAAAATTTTGCCTTTAGCCGGCGTATTCTTCTGTTGGCAGATTTGGGATTTTGGGCGAAGAGATTGGCTCAGTGGAACGAGTGGATTCAAATAAAGCATATCTCCTCTAGATTCAAACGCCACCACCGATTCAAACCGAAACGAATGTGATCGAGTCAAAGAAAAGCAAATCTCCTCCAGAAACAAATATGGCCCTTCATCATCAGCAAAATAATGCCTAAACGTCGAGCAAGTTGTTGAACTCGATGTTTCTCATGTTCGGTAATTCTAGTAGTAGAGTCATAGCTAAGTGTTCTATTTCCTCTTTTCGGTTCTAATTACAAAACAATATGAATTTTAATTCTCCACTGACCTTGGGGTATTTTTTGTCAAATAGCAGCTTCATCATTGAATGATGGACATCTTTGAAGATGACCGTCGATTCATGAACAAACATAGGTAGAATACTCTTTAAATAATTAATTAATAACAAAATAAATTTTCAATTCTTAAATTTAAAGAATATTAATATTATTATTTAAATAATTTTATATTTGCTCTATTTTCATTTTCTATCAAAAACTTATATATGAAAAAATGAACATAAATTAATAGAAATTAGAATATAACAAAGAGCATTAGGAAGCTAAGGTAAACCACGTACTATAATTGTTTCTTATTTAAATCATTCAAAATATCAATATCCTTCTTGAGAGAGAAATCTCAAAAATATAAATGGAAAAAATTGCATCTAATAGGATTTCAACCTATACCAAAGGTTTAAAATACCTCGGTTCTATTTATTAGATAATGGATGGTTTTTTGTCTTTTGTTTTCTGATTTTTTTTGCACGTATCCCTTTCCCTTATCCCTTCTCTTGTTCAGGAAAAAAAATCTATGTCAAGATAAGAGAATTTTAGGAAGTGCGTATCCAATTCAAATAAGAATTAATAATAGAATAAAATTACATGATCCAATTCAAAATATTAATTTGAAAAATATTCGAATTAGAACATGTATTTGTATATAGTTCTATCTAATATAGATAGAGTATATCGAACAGAGAGGGTACCGAAAATCGAACCTGCATTGTTAGCTTGGACTGCTAGGGGTTATAGTTGACGTTGATTCATCATTTTTAACATCTCTATTTCAAAACTGAATGCGAAACTTTGGTTTCATTCGGCTCCTTGATAAATTCCTAGATATAAAAATATCTAAGATAAGACGTGGATGAAATAAAAGAAACAAATTCAATCCATAACATCTATGTCAGCTTTTCTGTTTGAATGCATTTAAATTAGAAAAAATTTCACTTTCTAGACGATCCCTTAGGAATAGAGAATGGGTGATTCTAACAATATTGCTAGTTACTTCTACCAATATTTCTATTTGAGACAATCTAAGGAAATATATTTTGCTTCCACCAAGCTAAAAAAAAATATAATGTGTCAATGCCTCTAGTAAACTGAAATCATTCATTAGTTAAGTTTTATTAAGTTATAGCTATATTGCTTCATTATTTCCTATTGAAAAAAGAAAAAAGAAGGAAGATTTCGCTACAATTAGAAATACGCTTTTCTATCTTTGTCCATGGATCCATCACTAATACTCATTAAAAGTATTAATCCAATTAATAAAATTGACCATTGGAATCAAATCACTAATGTATACTTTTCCTCGAATCCTTCCTTGAGAGGTAAAGGATTAAATCATTTTAAGAGATAAAGTTTATGTTTGGAGTATGAATTAAATCAAATCAAATCAAATTGAGGGATCACTTAACTATAAAAGGGATTAGTAGAAGAATCAAACTTTTTTTATCACTAAACTATATCTTCTACAATGTAATTATTGTATATAAATGAAGCTTTTGTCGAACAAAAAGGTTAATCGAATGTAATCAAGCTAGGATCCAAAACAAAATAATGATGATAATTATAGCATTCGTGAATTTGTTTTGGTTTTGTGAGTAAACCTAATCATATTGGTAAAAGAGCACTCCTAATTCAAAATTGAAATAAAGAAAGAAATGCTAGAGGATATTTTTACAGAAGAAATAGGGCGTGATAAAACTATTTAAGTTATGATTTAATAATGCATTGCACAACGATCCGCAATTCCTTCTTTTTCTTCTTTTTAGTAAAGAAAAAAATAAGGAAAGAAAAGAGAAAAGTAATAATCTAATTAAAAAAAAAAATGACACTTTGATTTTATTGAATGAAACACCATATCACATGAATGGAAAGATACCTTCTTATGATTGTTGTTTCAATAAACAATAATAAGTATTTTTGCTTTCAAACAAATCATTTTATCTAGGATAGTATTAAGATCTCATCGAAAACGTACAGTAGCTTGCCCAACAAAGGCTAAGAGAAAAAAGAGGAGGGGTATCACTAGCATGAAATCTACGTTTGGCCAAGAAAAAACTACTCTAATAACGGGCGGGCGGAAAGAAGATAGATAAAAATCAAGTTAAAGATATTAAGCATAACAAACATTTTTTTTCTTAGACTTGGATATAATTGCATTTTGATTGAGTTATTGTTATTGATAATTGATATCCCTTAAAAATGATTAAAAAAGGAGAGTAATTTATACCAAAAAAATCCTTCTTTGAACTCACATTCGCAGGATCCATTAACGACATTCAATTTGCTAAAAGTTACAGTCCTATAACGGATATTTAACAAAAGCAAGTTCATAATGGCCTTTGCAGAACCAATGGGAATCGAAGATGAGAACTGGAAGAACAATGCGGAATGGATTTGAATTGGCAGCTTACTTTGTAGTCAATAGTCCAAATAGAAGCAACCGTGATATAACCAATGCAACAATAATCCAAAGATGCACATCAGGCCAGAATGCTGAGGCACTTTCACACTCCTGACTGTAAACGTTTATTATTTGGAATAATCAAAAGATGCTAGGATTAACAGGATGGAATCATAGAAGAAGAAGAAGAAGAAGAAGAAGGGCTTAACTTGATGCATCAAACATTGGTTACTAAAAAAACAAGTAAAAATGTATGGGCAAAGAAATATTCAGTATAAATTTCGTAAGAGCCTGGAAGATATCCCAACGTGCACCTTAAATATAAAGTCGAAGCCATCCCTATGGCGGCTGCAGAAATTCTATAGAAACAAGAAAAATCTGAACATCATGACCTGACCTTTAGAGCCTCACCAGCCCAGGTTTCCCGCTACAAATCTGAATAAAAAATCAATCTTGAAGAGTGATGTTGCGCAAATCTGGGTGAACAACATAAAGACCAACTATTTGCAACTTTGCTGGTCACCCTTTAAAATTTTCATCTAACTTATTATTACAATTCCCTAGTGACCTCATCCCCTTGGAAATAATAACTCAACACACTTTCTTATAAATGAAGAAGCACGTTGCATGTAATATCATCATAGCTGAGATTAATCATGAGCGAAAAGGTCTTCTTGCTGTTCATACATTTTAGGCATACGAGTAGATGAAACTTCGAAGAAAATATCTTCAATCATCATCTTCATAATACCTGATGACGAAAGAGGACATAAGCCAGATCAAAGAAAATGAGTATGAAAGGAAGCAAGGCAGGTGTCACTGTAGCATATACAAGGCCCAGTAAGAAGTAAAACTGAATTGGAGGTTCTCCAGTGCTGGAACCAATGCTTCCAGGATCGATTTCCTCCTCCGTAGCCTTTTCAGTTTTCACCAAGAAAAAATTCTTCATGCGGTAGATAATCATAGGCTTCAGCATTAAAATCTCATCTCCCATTCAGCCGGACGATCACCCGTGAAGTAAGCAATGAAGAAAGTTGCTTACTGGAGAATGGCAAACCCAATTGTTTTAGGAATGCTGCCAAAAAATAAAATATAACATGGATGACATCTTCTCCAGAAGGACAGTTAGCAATTACATAAAATTGGAGAGCAAAATTTTTATGCCTAGAGGGTCACTGCTTTGTAGGCAAGTATTGTCACGCAGAATAAAGTGCATTCCAAGGTCAACTAAGTTTAGCACACTCATCATCTTATGTCTTAAGCCAAGGCCCAGCGCAATAGCCAAAACAATATTACGACAAACGGGAGACATGCAAATACTGAATTAATACACCAAAAGCAGCCGCATCCTAGGCCACGCGGAATAGAATTACGCCTAAAGCAGTGGAAATTAGTCTTATAGACTTGATGTCCTTCACATCGATGCCTAGGAATTTAGTCCGCACGCTCATTCATAGAATATAGATGATTTACAAAATACATTTGTACTTATGTAAAACCCAAAATCTCGTTTGTGTGATGTGCTCAAGACTAGGTGATTCTGCACGTGTGATGTGTACTCTCTCTCTCTCTCTCTCTCTCTCTCTGAGGTAAAAGATTCAAACTTTCTCATATCATATAAAAAATCTCTTGCTAGCCTGGTCGATCATACCGTCTTTCTCCACTGGGTTTATCAAGATGGAAGGAACCTGTTTTGATCTTATTTATGATACTAAAACCAAATGATAATATTAAAAGTGTATATTTAGTTAAACACTCATTGAAATCTATATATTGAATTTTTTATAGAGCCTGAAAATCTAATATATGATACCAAAATTTACTTTAAGCACATTAAATTCATTCATATTTAAATAAAACTATTCTTCTTTCTCAAATAATATTTGAAAAGCTTTATAAAGAGAAAAGTAAAAGTGTCGGAAATCTGTTGGTAGTATATAACAATAAAAGGCCTTTTTGTCAATTCAGTTTTAAACTTTTCAATTTTGCAAATTAAATTCTAAACATTTTCACCTTTTATCAATTGAGTCTATCCAGTCAATTTTGGCCTAACTTTATTGATGTGAACGCATGTATACAAAATCTATTAAATTTTTAATATTTTTTCAAAATTTTAATTATTTTGTTAAGTTTTTATTTTTATTTTTTATTTTTTGAACCTTTCTTCGTCTAGCTGGTTGCACAGCCTTCGCCGCTTGGCTAGAGGCCATGACTGACAAGGTTACCCTTGCCTAAATCTGGCGAGGGACGATGTCATTGGCCATGAGGGCGAGCCTTACTCACGGTTGAGATTATTTGCATCTAAAAACATCTAAATTTATAGTAATAAATAGTTAAGTTAATTTCGCGAGCATAAGAAAATATTAATGTTTATCAATTCTTAAAAATTTGACACTACAACATCATGTGATGTTATATACCAACAAAAAAGAATGAAGGTGAACACGACTCGAACTGTCATCGAGCCTGCAAGAAAAGGTTGAGATTATTAATATCTATACTTTAGTACTAAAATTATTGGCTCTCCTCCTAACTACTGTGGAGTTACGTGCTATTTTTAAGAAGTTATACCTGTCCAAATAAAAGAGGAAAGGAAAATATTTTGGCTTCACATAATCAACCTAGTTCGAAGCAATGATAACTCTCAACCCGCACACTGTGTAACATACAATGGAGGCTCTTTACTCACTAATCCTAAATAATGCACACCAGTAGATTCGACCAACGGTCATGAATGTAATAGATAAACAAGTAATGGCAATCAACCGAAAATTGCAGTGATCTTTCCAGAGAGCATATGGAGATATCAACGTCCCACTAACCACATCACAGGAACATTTAAATAATAAGAATCAAATGTAGGGCTAGCAAATTGATGGATCGGGTCAAAAATGATCAAACTCATATTAACCTGTTATGACCTATATGTTATGCAATGTAAATTTTGTGACTCATATCCGACCTGACCAGTATTATCAAAACAAATTAATATTATAGGAAAACATTTTTTCAGGAAAGTTATCATATTATTCGGTGTTCGTTAAAACCTAAAAATAAATCAAAAGATATTTTTGGTTGTTTGATAAGGAAAATATTTTCCTCATGTTCCCCTTTCAATAATTTTATTATTATATTTTTTAAATCGATTTTTTAAAAATGTATTCCCTTTTTTTCTTTGTTTCCTTTTTTCTTTTTCATTTGCTCTTTTTCCTTTTATTCTAATTGGAATCTCAAAAATCTACTTTCCTATTGGAATTAGAGTTTATCTTGAAGGCAATATTAACTCGATAAATGTTTTCTTTTCCTTTTAAATCTATCGAAATTCTCCGTTTGTTGGTCAAGAAAGTCCAAATCTTTTATCCAAGATTTGATCGCGTGAGAGGGAACCTCTTCAAAGACGTACGGTAAGAATAACGGAGATAGAAATCGCGAGATATGGTGGTTAGATTCTAAATCGAAAAATAGAAGATAATAATAATAATAATAATAAAAAGGAGTGTAATTATTACTTTAAATTGCAAGTGAAAGATTAAGGATAAATTTGTCCTTTTAGTGTAAATGGAGTGGATTTAGTCCTCTAGGAAATGGAAATGGCGCCTGCCGAAGCGATGTTTTCGAGAATTCTTTTATATATGATTGTGCTTTGTGAATGATACGAAAGTAGTTTTTTGATGCCTGTTATAGGAAAATTATCGAACACACATTTGAGAAAATATTTCTACTACAATCTTATGTCTCGGGTCTGAGGGTGGGGCATTGGGGCTAGAGTGCATGCGATCGAGCCTGATTATCAAGGATGCGAGCCCAGTCACCGAGATCATTGGATTAACCTCAATGGAACCAATCCTGGCCTTGGGTGGCCTGATCCCGATCGCCAAGAGTCGAGGTCAGTTCGCAAGCTGTCCTGAGCAGGGGTGCTAGGTCTCCATACCTAATGCCAGGGACCAGGCCCGACCCGATTGAACTTGGGGTTTATGGAAAATAGAGACATTCATCTCGAGATTCAAAAATAAATGAAATGTCAGAGAAATTTCTAATTGAAGAATCGTAAGCTATTTGTTCAAATCCTTTTACTTTCATGCAAACTATATTGATTTGAGCCACCTGTTAACATCTAAATTTTGACCAAGTGTTTAAATTTAAATTATCTAGAAAATTAGGGACTAATCTGGCCCTAACAAAAAGGATTTTTGTATCACCTAAAGTACTAATATTATTTACATTTACTAAGTTTTATTTTCCTATTTATTTTCCCTTATTTTCGAGTAAAAATCAAAAAACAAAAAAGGGGGGGGCCATGGAGGGCTTCTTCATTTTTTTCCTGTCCACGCGGGCCCAGGCCCGTCTCCCCCACTCTTCCTTCTGCGGCCCATTCGGCCCCCTCAACCCCGTGGCCCGGCCCTCTCCATCATCTTCTTCTTCCCTTCTTCTTCCCCTACACACGAGAAGCAGGAGAGCAGAGCGGAAGATGGTGGCCGGCGACGGATGGGACGCTTTGCGGGCGCCATTAATGCCGCCGAGTGGAGCAACGCGAGATCCGGCGAAGAATCCGGACGTCTTCAATGCCGAGCAGGCGTAGCCGAAAGCGACGCCGGTTCGACCACGAGGGAGACCGGTCGGCGCACCGAGGACCGGCAGCCAAGTTCTCCGTCGACCGGGTCCTCCTTGGCCTATAAATAGAGGCGAGCAGAAGCAGCTGAAGAACACAGCAACACAGAGCGAGAAAGAGAGAGGGAAGAGAGATCTAAGATTGAGCGAGATCTGAGAGAGAAGAGAGATCTGAGGAGGGCAGAGGAGGAGCGAGCTCAGAAGGCTTCACCGGAGAGACATCCGGAGAGGTCTGAGAGTGAGCAAATCCGGAGGAGAGAGAGCAAGCAGACGGCGAAAAACCAGATCTGAGGGAGAATCGAGTGACCAGAGAGAGAGCCGCGGAGCCGAACCCCGGCGTCAGGCGGACAACGTGGGTTGCCAGGCCCGACGCACCCTCGACGTCGCCTGCTCACGCTGCTCCACCGTCGACCGTGCCCAAAGCCGACGCTGTCTCTTCCGCCAGCAGGCCGCTCCCGTCGCCACCCGCGTCCGAAGCCGTCCAGACCCGTAGGACCGAGCCCCGACGCCACTGCTTACGGCGCCGCTCGCCCGCGTCGCGCTCGTCGTTGCCCGTAGCCGTAGCCGTCGCCGCCCAACCGTCGACGCTGCTCGCCGTGGCCACGCCGCCCAACCCCACCGTTCCCGACGTGCCGAGGAGAGAAGGAGGGCAGCGACTGCCGTGATCCGGGTCGTGAACCGGGTCGGGCGCGGGTTGAATTCGGGTAGGGTTTGGTCGCTGGATTGACTGAAGTGGGCTGGGCCGGGCCTAGATTTTAGTTATTTTGTGTTTTTTGGGTTTCAGCCCAAATCTCGGGCTGGGCTTCATTTTGTGCAGGGAAGCATGGTTGGGCCGAGCCCACTTGGAAGCCAGCCCAGCCGGAGGCCTGGGTCGACCCAAGCCGGTCTCGACCCGGACCGGACCCAGATATCCGACCCGGGTCCGATCGGTTTTTTAAATATTATAATATAATAATAAATAATTTTTTTTTAAAAAATGTTTGTTTAGAAAAAATCAAAAAAATCGGAAATAAGGTTTATAATTTCCAATAAAGAAAAGAAAATCCAAAAATATTTGTTATCTTCCATAAAATCAGAAAATTCGAAAAATATGTTTTATTGTCCAAAAAAATCATAAAAATCCAGAAATAATTCATAATTTCCAAAGAAGAACAAAAAAATCCAAAAATATTTCATATTTTGCAAAAAGCCAAGAAAAACCCAAAAATGTTTATATTTTCAAAAAAAATAAATCAGAAAAAAGCCAAAAAATGTTTGTTTCAACAATGCATGAAAAATCCTTGAAAAATGCAAAAATATCAAACATGAGGGTTTAAACAAGATTAGGTATTAGAAATGCATTAGTGATTAACTAATGTAATCAAGTCTCCGATTCTAGTTTCTCTGGTTGCGCAAGAGTAAAATATTTCTTCCGATATTTTACTTGGGTTTTTAATCGACCCATCCTAAATCGATTAGTGGTGACTTCTTTTTAAATGAAATTGAATTATAGGTTAAAAATTTGACCCTTAAGTCGTGAATTGGTGGTCTTAGGAGAGCTCGGGCTAAACCCTGATGAAAGGCGTTCAGCCGAGCCATTAGCCTTCCGGGATGCGAGAGGGAGGTTGTGACACCACTTACATACACTGAACACTTAATTGACTTATTGAAATCACAAGGTATTTTTTGAGTTTCTAAGTAGCGGCGCATTTGCGTCCATACAAACATTTTCCAACGTTGGAGATAAGAATCCACAAAACGTGAAGCCTCAAAAAGAGAAACTTATTTGAGGCTTCTTCGTTACGAAGGTCGGTTCATATTTCAAGTGTTCTCTCCAATGAGATTTTGACATATGGATGGTAGGAACGGTTAAAGAAAGTGACAGATTGGCCTCTAATGCATTACCACTAACTTGAGCCGCGGCCCTTTCTCATCTTTTTGTTATTTTTCTCGGTTCATGGTCGCTTCCCCTATAGCATACCCTGCAAATTTCCCTCCTCAGCCCACGCTTCTCCTTTACAGTAAAATAAGTTATTTAATTATGATCATCCACGTCCCCTTTTGATCCAACGATGACACCTAACTTTTGAAAAACCCTGTCGAACTCGTTTGTATCTTTACCCGAACTTTTTTTGAATTCAATTTATTTAACGTAAAGGGAGTTTATTCTATTAAAGTCCCAAGTTAAAACAACATGATAGATTTATCTCAAATTAATTTTAATTTCATAACAATCTTTAATCAATCATTTACTCAAATCTATCATCTATTTGCATTTTGCCTAATATCAAGTCACAACACATACGTGTGAACGCATGCGGATTCTTCAAAATTATTCTTCATGTCACACGCATGTATTCTAGTGGGATATGGAAGGGAATGCCAACGCAGGGAAAATTTGAGTCGAGAGTATCGGTTTAAGATTTTTATTAGTCTTGATGCCATAGAAGGTTAGATTTGCCAAAAAAATATTTTTCAAAAAACTAAATTTCGAGGGACATCCCTTAGTTTGGCTATACACTGTAGATTATATGGGGGGTGTTATTAAGGTAAGTTGTTATACTGGTTCCGCCATGGTAGTCAGCCAATTAATTCGAATCCTTGGATTATAAAAATAAATACATGCTAAAAAAATAATTTGAAATTCAAGTCGGGCCTCACTGAAGAGTATGGTAACGCAAAACGAGTGGGATAATTTTGATATTTCCTTAGATCCTAAAAATATTGGTTGACATAATTTCATTTAAATTCAAAAACTCAACAGATTCATCATCCTTCGGCAATGGAGATGTTTGAACTGATAATGAGTGCCGCGAAGGGGAAGGAGATAGTAATTTTCCTTGATTATGATGGGGCCTCTCATCAATCATTGAGGACTTCGATCGAACTTTCATGCCTAATCAGGTTCTTTCTTTCTCGCCTGTATAATTACTTATATCCCCTATGAAGATTGTGTTCTTATTGTCCACAAAAGAGTTTAGATATAAATTATTGTCAATAATAAAAATAATTTTCATTAACTAATCACTTCAAGTAGTACAAATTATCACTGTTAGGAAAATATTTCCTAAATCATCCATTTTTATTGAAGCAAATGGAGCGACAGAAATCAAGTGATACTAAAAAAAAATCTACTCCATTTTAAGCCAAGAAACTTTTGGGCATGTAGGGTTGAAGCACATAAATATATAAAGAAAAAAATTTAATTATAAATCAGTGTTAAAAAGAAAAAATAAATTCACTCACTAGCAATGTATAAGTCATCAAAGCGCAAAATTATAGTTAGACTATAAATCCATGATAATAAGCTATATATAATGTAAAAATACCAAACTTCACTTCTTTGGGCTTATAATGCTCTTGCTGTCTGCATCCACTTAATACTTGAATTTTCAAATTGTACCATGAGAGAGGATATGAAAATATCAAACACCACTTGTTTACCATCTTATAATAAAACCATAGTTTTAATTAGCGGCTAATAGCAATCGACCAGAATGATGTTCACACAAATGGCAGCCTCTATTGGCCTTTATTTTGGTGATAACATCTCCAAGAGGCTGGTTATTTCTGGAATCATGCCGATATCATGAACTTTATACCATATACTAAAGATTAAACACCAAATCAAAGAAAAGACTTGTCTTACGGAGAAACAAATCATAATTGCAACTAAGCGACCGAGGTAATTTTGACAAAGCGATTCAACCTCGTTTCTCCACATTGATGAGCAACATTTCTCTATTGTCTGAAATCTTTATAATTTTCTCAAGTGCTTATTTCAGAGATTGTTATGATGTACAAATAGTGAAAAAATTTGGGGGGGGGGGGGGGGCACATATTTATTATAATTTATTTTCCCTAATTAAAAATGAATAATATTAGATCTATTCGTCAGAGTGAAAATCTCTTTAAGTTTGATAGTTTGATAGACCATTAATTTGGAGAAATCATATTAATGATATTATACCTTGCTATTATAGAGACCTATCATGTGACATATAGGGTGTGTTGGTAGCTATTCTATTCTGAGAATAACTTTTGCTCAGAAATTATTTTTATTATTCTGTTCCTAAAAATAATTTCTTCTAAACATTTGAAGCCGCTTCGTAATTGGTCAAAATTTTGAACCCAAAATAGAAATGCATTTAGTATGACCTTAAAATTTCTAGTCCAAACCATTTTCTTTTAATTTTTTAATGATTTTATTACAATTTTCTCCTTTTTTTTTCCCTTCTTTTTTTTTTCTTTCCTTTTGAGCTTCTATTGCGTCCTCCGATCACCGGCCATGGCTAGTGACCGGCTAGACTTGAGCCAACAATGTTATCGGAACATTACCAACCCCTAGAAACATTGAGCCATGGCGACACTCGTTGACCGGAGCCTCACCATGAGCTAGGTAAGGCTTGCTCGACCTTGCCAAGCCAGGTTGGCATTGCTTTGCGAAGGCAAGGTTGACCTAGCGGTTGGGCCTCCTTGGGCCACTACCAGATTGGCCTTGTCTTTGTTGGGCAATGCCAACTCGACCTTGCCTAGTCAAGGCGAGGTCGAGCCTTGCAGGGCCCCAACTAGGTCGTCCTCCCATCGTTAGGTGATGTCGAGCTGGCATTGGCACAGTGAGATTGAGCCTCACCGTTGGTTGGCGCTATTGGAGATGGGCAATCGGCTAAAAGGAAGAAGAAGAAAAGTAAAGAGAAAAGAAAATTTGGGTTTTGATTTTGGAATTGTTCTCAGGAACAAAGGAGCAACTTTTTCATTTATTCTTGATTTCATTTCAAATTTATTTATAGAAACAAAAGAATAAATTCAAACGCTATTTAGCCAAAAAACAAATATATTCCTTAAAAATAACACATAAAAACACATACGTCTGGAGCAATTGCACTAGAAGTTGGATTTGCACTATGTTTTTATAAGCACAAAATCTCCACCATCTCACTTACCCAAAAGATTTCCTAATATTATACAGACCATTTTTTTTTGTCATAATATTATACAAACCATTTAGTCAAGAGAAAATCGCCAAAAAGCAAACTCCCGTCTTTCTTCCCATATACGTGTATAGGCATTTTCCTACCCAAAGGTTTAACTGTAGAATTTGGACCGATGATGATCATTTACTCCACTTCGGGAAAGAGCTGAAGAAACTACTTGCACCCAACCTCTGTTCTCTCACTTTCTATCAGTCAAATATACATCGATGACATTGCCATCCTAACCCGTTTCGTTGGAGGAGTCCAAAGACCTAGCTCCAGTCCCTGGTTCTGGACATGGTTCTGGACCTACATCAATAGCATCGAGTTGGCTATACAGGGATTGACCGAGCTGCATCCTGTCCTGGTTAAAGCAATTCAACTGACTTAAAAAATTCTCTATATATCAGTAGGGACTAGTGGTTGACGACAAGCAACAATTAGTTCATCATCCTTGGCACACCATGCTCTGTAAATAAGGATGATCTTGGCGGTCCGCCAGTTGCTTATTTTATGGTAGCAAAAGTAAACGTAATGAAATCTATGAACCTTATTGATGAATGCTTAAAAACTTCAGGTGAATAAATTTTATTGTAATAATTTATTCTTTTTCTAGTTTTTTCAAATCACTTTCATTTTCACAATTACTCTAACTGTTCACTGAGTAATCTTTCAATATTTTCTGAAGCACTTTGGTTGCTCTATTTAGCGCAATGTCCTTCTTGGGGATCCTTTACAAATACAATGAAACTTGAACTTTTATTCCATAGATCCTCAAAGCTTAACTTCAAACCCTTCTTTCAGCATAATTTGTATAGTTTGGTAACTAGACGCAGTTTGAAAGTTATATGACTAATTATTGGCTCCAACAAACTTTTAGAGACCTACCATATATGTAGACAATAACAAATTGGTTGGCAACGTGTTCATGGGCTTTACAAGTAGCAAGTATTCTGCCACCAAAAAAACAAAATGGACTACTGACGAGCAGAGAAAAATAAATAATTATAGATGAGCTAAAGATTACGTGGGCCTGAGTGGTGGGCCCAACGAGACCAATTCTACCTGACTTTATGTGGCCCTACCCAGGCCCAAACTCAAACTTCCAAATCCTGACATAGAAGAACATGGCCCAAATATCAACAATTTAAAATTATTTATATAAAAAAATAGTGATCCGTGAAAAGTACAAGAAAAAATTATCCATGTATTAATTTAAAATGAAACTATACATCACAAAAGTTCTAGAGTAGCACGAGTCCGTCCACTCACATAAACTATTCGGGCTTAGCCCATCCATGGCCGTGATTATGTTTGGAATGGGTTCGTTAACTACATAAAATCCAATTGTTATCGTAACTCAACAAATCAAAAATATCAGGAGTCAAACATTTCTGACAAAGCTTGAGAAAGATAGCAGGAAATTGCAACAATACTGAATTAATACACCAAAAGTGGTGTATAACAGCGCATCATAGGTCACATGGAATAGAATTACGCCGAAGGCAGTGGAAATTAGTCTTCTAGACTTGATGTCCTTGACATCGATGCCTGGGAATTTAGTCCCCACGTTCATTCATAGAATATAGATGATTTGCAAAATACATTTGTACATATATAAAACTTAAAAACTCGTTCCCCTGATGTGCTTGAGACTAGGTGAATCTGCACGTGCGATGTGTACTCTCTCTGTCTCTCTCTGTAAGGTAAAAGATTCAAACTTTCTCATATTATATAAAAAATCTCTTGCTAGCCTTGTCGATCATACCGTCTTTGTCCACCGGGTTTATCGAGAAGGAAGAAACCTGTTTTGATCTTATTTATGATACTAAACTAAATGATTTTATTAAAAGTGTTTTAGTTAAACACTCGTTGAAATCAATTTATTTAATTTTTGATAGAGCCTCAAAATCTAATATATTATACCAAAATTGACCTTAACCACATTAAATGCATTCATATTTAAATAAAAGTGTTGTTTTTTCTCAAATAATATTTGAAAAGCTTTGTAAAGAGAAAAGTAAAAGTATAGGAAATCCGTTGGTAATATATGATAATAAAAGTGCTCTTTGCTCATTAAATGCATTTAGTTTTAACAGAGAAAAAGTCCAAAAATTGTTACACTTTTATTAATTTAATCATAAACATTTCAATTTTGTCAATTAAGTCTAAATATTTTCACCATTTGTCAATTAAGTTCATCCAACCAAATTTGGATTGACTTTATTAATGTGGATGCCAGCCATCCCACGTGGTACAATTGTAATTGATGTGAACAAAATTTATTAATTTATTAATTTTTTGTCGAATTTTTTTATTTATTTTGCTATGTTTTTATTTATTTCTTTTCTTTTAATTTTTGAACTTTTCTTCTTTTGGCCGGTTTCACAACCTTAGCCACCCAACTAGAGGCTACGACTAGCAAGGTCACCCTCGCTTGAGTCTGGCGAGGGATGACCTCTTTGGCCATAGGCAAGCCTCACTCACGGCCGATGAGGTCACCCTCAACAAGGTTGCCCTCCTCCTCACCAACTTTTGGCAAGGGCAGCCTTGCTCGAGGTCGACCATCACTAGTCGCAGCCTCTGGCCGTTGGCCTTAGACTAAGCGACCCGCTAGAGGAAGAAAAGGAAAAAAATTAAAAATTAAAAACATACAAAATAACTGAAATTTTCAAAAAAATACATTTAAAATTAATAAAATTTATTTATGTTAGCGTTGACTATGCCGCATCAGTAAATTCTGGCAAAAACTGGCTAGATGGACTCAATTAGGAAAAAGTGAAAAAAATATATGATTGAATTGGTAAAATTGAAATATTTATGATTGAATTGGCAAATGTACAATAAGTTTTCGATTTTTTGGACAATTTTTCGATTTAATAAGTTTGGAGCAAAATTTCTTGATAACAACAAGCACAATTGACTTTACAACCGATAATATCTTAAGAGGAGCCTTTTGAAATATTAGCGTGATTATAAACATCACATCTAAAAACATCTAAATTTAAAGTAATAAATAGTTAAATTAATTTCGTGAGTATGATAAAATATTAATGTTTATCAATTCTTATAAATTTCACTCTATTACAATATGTGATGTTCCATACCTAAAAAAAGAATGAAGGTGACCATGACTCAACTCTTGTCTAGCCTGCAAGAAAAGGTTCAGAATATTAATATCTATGCTTTAGTACTAAAATTGTTGGCTCTCCTAACTACTGTGGAGTTACATGCTATTTTTAAGAAGTTATACCTGTCCATATAAAAGAGGAAAGGAAAATATTTTGGCTTCCCATAATCAACCTAGTTTGAACAAATGATAACTCTCGACCCGCACACTATGTAACATATAATGGAGGCTTTCTACTCACTAACCCTAAATAATGCACACCAGCAAATGGAAACAGCAGTCATGAATGTAATAGATAAACAAATCATGGTGATCAGCAAAAAATTGCAGTGATCTTTCCAAAGAGCATATGGAAACGTCCCATTGACCACGTGATGGGAACATTTAAATAAGAATCAAATGTAGGGCCGTTAAATGGATGAGTCGGATTGAAAGTGGTCCGATCCATATTAATCCATTTGGACCATGCAATTAGATTTAATGACTTATACCCGACCCAATTAGTATTATCAAAACAAATTAATATTATAGGAAAACCATTTTCCAAGAAAATTAATATATTTTTCATTGTTCAGGCTAAAACCTACAAATAAATCAAAAGATATTTTACATTGTTTGGTAAGGAAATATTTTCCTCATGTACCGCTTTCAATAATTTTTTATTATCTTATTTTTTAAAATCGATTTTAAAAAAATTCCTTTGTTTCTTTGTTTCTTTTTCTTTTTCCTTTTCTTATCTTATTGGAATCTCAAAAATCTACTTTCCTATATGAATTAAAGTTTCTCTCGAAGGTAATATTAACATGATAAATGTATTTTTTTTTCTTTTTAAATCTATGGAAGGTCTCCGCTTTTGGTCAAGAAAGTCCAAATCTATTATCCAAGATTTGACCGCCTGAGAGGGGAGACCTCTTCAAAGACGTGTAGTTATTACTTTAAATTGCGAGATAGAGATGGCGAGATATGGTGACTAGATTCTAGTTTTGTGGATTATTATCTCCAATGTTAGAAAATGTTTGTATAGACGCAGACGTGCTGCGACTTAGAAACTCAATAATTCAGTCAAGTGTTCAGTGTATGTAGGTGGCTCAAATCAATATGGTTTGTGTCAAACCAAAAGGATTTGAACAAATAGCTTCTCATTCTTGAATTAGAAATTTCTTGACATTTCAATTATTTTTGAATCTCAAGTTGACCGTCTCCTTTATCCGTAAACCCCAGGTTCAATCAAGTTGAGCCTGGTCCCCCGCACTAGGCATGGAGAGTTGGCATCCTTGCTCGGGATCCCTTGCGAACTGGCCTCAATCCCTGGCGGTCGAGATTCGTTTACCCAAGGCAGGGATCGGGTCCATTGAGGTTGGTCCAATGATCTTGACAATTGGGCATCCTTGATAATTGGGCTCGATCTCACACCCTCTAGCCCCAATGCCCCACACTCGAGCCCGAGACATAAGATTGTATCAGAAATATTTTCTCAAATGCATGTTTGACAATTTTCCTAATACAGGTATAAGAAAACTACTTTAATATCATTCGCGAAGTACAATCATATATAAAATAATTCTTTAAAAAATCATCTCAGCAGGCGCTGTTTCCAGGCGCCGTTTCCACTTCTAAAGGACTAAATCCACTCTATTTATATTAAAAGGACAAATCTATCCTTAATCTCTCAATTGCAATTTAAAGTAATGACTGCAATCGTTTTTTATCACCTTTTATTTTTTGATTTAGCATCTAGTCACCATATCTCGCCATCTCTATCTCCGTTATTCTTACTGTACGTCTTTGAAGGCGTCCCCTCTCACGCGGTCAAATCTTGGATAAAAGATTTGGACTTTCTTGACCAACAAACGGAGACTTTCCATAGATTTAAAAGGAAAAAAAAATAATCGCGTTAATATTACCTTCAAGAGAAACTCTAATTCTAATAAGAAAGTAGATTTTGAGATTCCAATAAGAAAAAAAAAAGGAAAAAAATTTAAAAATTCAATTTTAAAAAGCTAAGATAATAAAAAATTATTGAAAGAGGTACATGAGGAAAATATTTTCCTTATCGAACAATGGAAAGTATTTTTTGATTTATTTTCAGGTTTTAACTGGATATCAAAAAATATAGTAATTCTCTTGAATAATAATTTTCCTATAATATTAATTTGTTTTCGATCGGACCCAAACTCGATCCGATGCACCCATTCAATGGCCCTACATTTGATTCTCATTATTTAAATGTTCCCATCATGTGGTCAGTGAGACCTTGATATTTCCATATGCTCTGTGGAAAGATCATTGTGATTTTTTTACTTGTTTATCTATTACATTCATGACCGCTGTTTGCATATGCTGTTGTGCATTATTTTGGATTAGTGAGTAGAAAACCCACATTATATGTTACATCTGTTGGGAGTGCGCAGCAAAAGTCTCTAATACCTTCACCTGGAGAGATTTCCAAGGGGGAAGCCTAAGCACGAGCCCATCAATATATCTAGTTGGACCCACCTTAACTCAATTGGATATATTAACGGGCTCGGGCTTGAGTTTCCCCTTTGGAGATCTCTCCAGTTGAAGGTATTAGAGACTTTTGCTACACACTCCTAACAACTGGTATCAGAGCCAATAGTTACGGTTTTCGGGCAAGTGGGCGTTTTGGGCTAACAATGCGGGCCCATGAGGATGATGTTGGGCCAGAAGGATATCTGATTTAAAGGGGAGCGGACCTAATACTAAAGCTCACATGTGAGGGGGGATTGTTAGGATATACGTGAGTTGTGTTAGAGAAATAGTCTCACATCGGAGAATTTGATGTGGTGTAGAGCAATTAATATACACTAGTTATTCCATAACTCACTAGCTTAAGTTTTTGAGTTAAAGTAGGTCAAACTAAATATATTGACGGGCTCGGACTTGGGTTTTCCCCTTGAAAATCTCCCCAGGTAAAGATATTTAGATTTTGTTGCGCACTTCCAACAACTGGTATCAGAGCCGATGGTTACGGTTTCCGGGCAGGTGGGCGTTGTGGGATAACAACGCGAGCTTGTAAGAATGATGTTGGGTCAAAAGGATATCTAATTTAAGGAAGAATGGACCTAACACTAAAGCTCACTTGTGAGGAGGAGATTGTTAGGATACATGTGAGTTGTGTTAGAGAAATAGTCCCACATCGAAGAATTGATGTGATGTGGAGCAGTTAATATATTAGTGTTGGCTTATAATTCACTAGCTTAAGTTTTTGAGTTACGATTGGTCCAATTGGATATATTGATGGGCTCGGACTTAGACTTTCCCTTTGAAGATCTTCTTAGAAAAATGTATTGGACTTTTGTTACGCATTCCCAACAACACCGTGTGCGAGTTGAGAGTTATCATTGCTTCAAACTAGGTTGATTATGTGAAGCCAAAATAAATTCCTTTCCTCTTTTATTTGGATGGATGTAACTTCTTAAAAATAGCATGTAACTCCACAGTAGTTAGGAAAGCCAACAATTTTAGTACTAAAGCATAAATATTAATATCCTCAACCTTTTCTTGCAGGCTAGACAAGAGTTGAGTCATGTTCACCTTCATTCTTTTTTGTAGGTACGTAACGTCACGTGTTGTAATAGAGTCAAATTTATAAGAGTTGATAAACATCAATATTATCTCGTACTCGCAAAATTAATTTAACTGTTTATTACTTAAATTTAGATGTTTTTAGATGGGATGTTTATGAACATTCTAATATTTCAAAAGGTTCCTCTTGAAAATTTCTCGATTGTAAAGTCAATTGTGCTTCTTGTTATCAAGAAATTTTACTCTAAACTTATCAAATGGGAAAATTGTCCAATAAGTTCTAAACCTATTGCACTTTTGTCAATTCAGTCATAAACATTTATCCTAAACATTTTCATTTTTTGCCAATTTAGTCTTGAACCTTTTTACTTTTTGTTAATTGAGTCCATTCGACCAATTTTGGCCTGACTTTGCTGATGTGAACACTAGCTATCCTACATGGTACGGTTGGCGCTTACGTGAAAAAAATTTGTTAATTTGTTAATATTTTTTGAAAATTTTAATTATCTTGTTATATCCTTATATTTATTTTCTTCTTTTTTTGAACCTTTCTTCCTCTAGCCAGTTTTAGACTGAGTTGGTAAAATTGAAAGGCTTAGGACTGAATTGGTAAAAATGTAATAGGTTTAAGACTTTTTCCCCGTTAAAATTGAATGCACTTAATGAGCAAAGAGCACTTTTATTATCATATATTACTAGCGGATTTTCCTATACTTTTACTTTTCTCTTTACAATGCTCTTCAAATATTATTTGAGAAAGAAGAATATTTTTATTTAAATGTAAATGAGTTTAATGTGCTTGAAGTCAATTTTGGTATAACATATTAGATTTCTAAGCTCTATAAAAAATTCAATAAATTGATTTCAACGAGTTGTAACTAAAAATACACTTTTAATAATATCATTTAATTTTAGTATCATAAATAAGATCAAAACAGGTTTCTTCCTTCTCATAGACCCGGTGGAGAAAGACGCTATGATCGACAAGGCTAGCAAGAGATTTTTTAATGACAAGAAAAAGTTTGAATTTTTTACCCCAGAGAGAGAGAGAGAGAACATCACACGTGCAGAATCACCTAGTCTCAAGCACATCAGAGACGAGTTTATGGGTTTTATATATGTACAAATGTAATTTGTAAATCATCTAGATTCTATGAATGAACGTGCGGACTAAATTCCCAGGCATCGTTGTCAAGGACATCAAGTCTAGAAGACTAATTTCCACTGCTTTTGGTGTAACTCTATTCCGTGTGACCTAGCATGCGGCTGCTATACGCCACTTTTGGTGTATTAGTTCAGTATTTGCATGTCCCCTGTTTGTTGTGATATTGTTTTGGCTGTTGTGCTGGGCCTTGCTTAAGATTGTAAGATGATGAGCCTGCTAAACTTAGTTGACCTCGGAGTGGACGTCATTCTGTGTGACGATACTGGCCTATAAAGCAGTGGCCCTTTAGGCAGCAAATTTTGTTCTCCAATTTTAGAGAAAATTTTAAAAAGGCCCATAGTCTTATCATTTTCTCAAATAAGGATCTGAAGTGGACATTGTTTCAAATAAGGGTTAAAGTGATCATAATTGTTTCAAATAAGGGCTAAAGTGATCATGATTGTTTCAAATAAAGGCCTCGCCGGTTGCTGGTTGACGGTCAGTTAAATTTTCCGACTAGTCAATGATATTTTCATCTAAATCTTCTTCTTTTTTCTTTCCTTTTTCTTATCTTTTTTTTGTTCATCTTCTTCCTCGTCACTAGTGGCCGGCCAGCCATAGGTGACGCCCACAGATGGTTGGGCAAGGGTCACCCTTGCTTGATCCATCGAGGGCCACCTTTGCTCGATCCAGTGAGGGGTGGCTTCACTTGGGGAGGCAGCCCCTTGAGGCCAACTGCGAGGCCGGCGAGGCCCCCCTCACTAGATTTGGCGAGGGTCGACCTCGCCTGTGCCTAGGTAGGCAAGGGGAGGAGGCATAGGCGAGGCTGACCCTCGCTAGATTTGGCAAAGGGGGCCTCGCTCGTGGTCGGCAAGGGCTTGCAAAGCCCTCGCTGGCCTCGCAGTTGGCCGAGAGGGGCGGCCTCCCCAAGTGAAATTGCTCCTCGCCTAGCCATCTGTGGGTGTCACCAATGGTCGGCCAGCCATCGGCAAAGAGGAAGAAGAACCATAAAAAGGAAAACAAAAAAAGAAAATGATAAATGACGAAAATACCCTTGATTGCCGGAAAGTTAGACTCTTATTTAAAATAGACATAGTTACTTCAGACCCTTATTTGATATAAGATCCACTCTAGGTCTTTATTTGAGAAAGTGATAGCATTTTAGGCAAAGCAGTGACCCTCTAGGCATAAAAATTTTGCTCTCCAATTTTATGTAATTGCTAACTGTCCTTCTGGAGAAGATGTCATCCATGTTATATTTTATTTTTTGGCAGCATTCCTAAAACAATAGGGTTTGCCATTCTCCAGTAAGCAACTTTCTTCATTGCTTACTTCACGGGTGATCGTCCGGCTGAATGGGAGATGAGATTTTAATGCTGAAGCCTATGATTATCTACCGCATGAAGAATTTTTTCTTGGTGAAAACTGAAAAGGCTACGGAGGAGGAAATCGATCCTGGAAGCATTGGTTCCAGCACTGGAGAACCTCCAATTCAGTTTTACTTCTTACTGGGCCTTGTATATGCTACAGTGACACCTGCCTTGCTTCCTTTCATACTCATTTTCTTTGATCTGGCTTATGTCCTCTTTCGTCATCAGGTATTATGAAGATGATGATTGAAGATATTTTCTTCGAAGTTTCATCTACTCGTATGCCTAAAATGTATGAACAGCAAGAAGACCTTTTCGCTCATGATTAATCTCAGCTATGATGATATTACATGCAACGTGCTTCTTCATTTATAAGAAAGTGTGTTGAGTTATTATTTCCAAGGGGATGAGGTCACTAGGGAATTGTAATAATAAGTTAGATGAAAATTTTAAAGGGTGACCAGCAAAGTTGCAAATAGTTGGTCTTTATGTTGTTCACCCAGATTTGCGCAACATCACA
>MU089724.1:0-23856 GCA_014858505.1 Corymbia citriodora subsp. variegata
GAGGAGTGAAAACCTCAAAAAGGCAAATCGAAAAAAGGAGACAAAAGGGTTCCCGAGAATCTTTTAGTCTTTACCGTGTTTCAAGCCAACGACACCCTCCCGACGACGAGTCTTAAGTATTCGGTGCGCTCCGGCACGCGCGAGCATCGGGAGCGTCCGCCGTCGGATCGCGCGGGTCCGGGCCTCATCGGACGCCGCGCGTGATTCGGGCTCACGCGAACCGGGATGCAGCGGTGGGAGCCGGTAGGACCGGGTGGCTGAGTCAGCGGACGACGAGTTCACCCGTGGGAACCAATTTTAATCTTTTTGTAAAGGTTGAGAGTGACAAGAGGGGCGGGCGGGCGGGGGAGGGAGAGTCGCCCTACACCCACCACCACACACATATCACTCATCATCATCGTCATCATCTCTATCACACCACACCACACCACACCACAAAGCCCGGATTGCGACGGCAGTTGGGGAGTCACTCAGCCTCGGCGCCAGCCCAAAAGAAAAAAAGAAAAAAAATTTCAGGCCCGCATCTACAACACGACATGCTGTTCTGATATAATCTGAACCGACCGGTTTTTCGTCCCTGCAATCTGATCGAGTGCCTCCGGTAGATAAATTATTCGATCAGGCTTACAAATTAGCACGTCGCGTGATGTAATTTTTTGCCGTCGTGATCGAGCTGAAGGGGGCGGTCCCCCTACCAATCAAAGGGTTCTCTTTTCCAGCATCCTCTCTCTCTCTCTCTCTCTCTCCTCTAGAGAAGCTACGAGGGAGGGGACACGCCAAGAGGCGTTAAAAAAGGTATTGATTTGATGGGTTCTTTTGTTGGTTACCTTCTTTTGTTCACTTTAGCAACCTTTTCAGCTGCTTTTTCCCCTGCCTTCATCCCCAAAAGAATGCCAAACGATTGTCCTCAGACGTTGCCTTTCCCAGCCAAAAATAAAATAAAATCGATAGTCACGTTGAACCGCCACCGGCCTCCCACCACCTCCACCACCACCACCACCACAGCACGCACGCACACAAATAATATATATTTATAAATAAATAAAAAGGGAAAAAAAATTAAAAGAGGTTGACTCGACCGAGTCAGAAGGAACTCGACTTTTCGGTGAAATAATGGTATCTATCTGCTGCTAAAAAAAAGCCATTAAGGACAGGAGGGGCGGTGTCACCCAGGTTCTGATGCGGGACTTAACTTCGTACGACATCGTCTTTAATTGTCCATGCGGCTCGTGTATTATATACTCCCTCGAGAACATATCTCGTGATATCCCGCTGCACAGGGAAATGGTCCACACGCCTCGTATCCTTTCGTCCTTCTGAAATAAAGACAGCGTCTTTGTTTGTTTTTACAAATGACTCTTACCTGCACATGCGAGTGCGTAATCTCGCCCTACCTTGTTATATCTTGCTTTCTTTTTTGGTTCTTTTGTCGTTTATTCCTACCTAGAATGACCGGTTCAGATCCATACCTGCTCGTTCGAAATTAAAATCACGATATTTCATAATTTCCGATCGACGAGTTTCCCTACTTTTTTTTTTAATCACTTTTTTCGCATGTAGGAAAGTCCATGCTAAGATGCTAACTGAGCCGAGTTGATGATAATCGATGCTCAAAACTCAACTCGAGTTCCAATTAAGTATTAATTTTCCTACTCGAGCTTGACTTGACACAATAAACCCATATTATAAAGAGCCCGGGCCTTATAAAATGTAATATTACGTAATTTTAAGTATTCAGTGCCTTTTACTTTAATATCATGTTTTTGGTTTTAATTTAAAAAAAAAAAAAAAAAAAAACACTCGCGAGTCTCAGAACTCGAGTCCGGCTCAAAATTAGATGAATCGATCGTGAGCAAATGTCAAGTCGAGTAGAGTCCGGATCTATTCTAGACTCTTCTTGGCACCCAATCGATACTGGGCATCCCCAAGTTGCCGTGCTGACTCAGAAAAAGCAAAGCAAACCTCCCCAAGAAGACCGAGCCAGGACAAGGATGTGGGGGCGGACGGGGGGCACGTGCGAGGGTCTCCATCCGCACAAGATCACCCCTCCCTCTTTGGCTTTAAAGGCTTAGATAAAGGTCACGGTGGCACGAGAACGAGGGCGGGGCAAAAAGGAAAGTCTTGGATTGGAAGTGGTTCGGCTCGGCTCGGCCCGGCCTGGCCTGGCCTCCTCGACGGGAGGATGAGGATCGGGATTACGGGCGGTGCGTCGCTTTCGAGTCGGGCATTTTTCTAGCCGCCGTGTCGCTTACCCTCTCCAATGGCCAAAGGGACAAGGGACGCCTTCTCCGAGCACCATAAAAAGTTATGATAGATAGGGTTGGGAAAAGGAGAGCTCTTATGCGATGGTGATGGAGAGATGTGGTGGGGAAAAAACAATAAAAGGGGAAGAATCCGGGGCGCCAGATTTAGCTTTGGGGCTGGGGGGAATCTACACGCCTATTTGCCACTTGATCGGTGTCCCCTTTCCATCGATTCCTTGGACTAATCCTGCCTTGGCGCGGGTCCAAAAAGTAATGTCGCCGTATATTACGACTCTCTTTTTATCAATCTCAATCTCTCTCTCTCTCTCTATACTATATATGAATACGATGTTGCTTGATGAATACAGTTTCTAAAGCTAATCTTAGTATACCTGGCATTGTATGATTATCATTAAACAAAAGACGGAAAAAAAATATTACTTTGTGTGTTTTAATGGAACTAGGGTTGTTTATATTGGGGTACATGTGTGGACCCACCGTCCATTTTTAATGTCGAATTTATTTTGATGTCGCTGTCGATTGCATTTAGCATGGCCTTTAAAGGGAATCCCAATTCAAAAAGTTTATTAGGCTTGTAGACGATAATGTAGTTTTCTATTTAAGATGACTTAATTCAAAACTACGTCTTGATTTTTCGTTAAATGAAAATTTCATAACTTTGTTGAGAAATTAGATTTCAACAGTGTTTATTTATTTATTTTCAGAAATTAATTATTTGAAAAATATTTTCTCAAAAACGATTGCTTCTATTGTCTGAAATAATTAGTCAATGAGAAATGTTTTTGTTATTGACAATAATTTATATAATATATTTTGTTCGTTCATTTTCTAAAAGTGATATGAGTGATCGGTTTTAGAAAAATATTTTTCAAATTATTCATTTTTATGAAATAAACGGAGCCTAAATCCGAGGAAGCATGACATAGCCGTATCATATTTTCATGCTAACACTGGCTGAAAATTGGAAAATACAATTTAATAATAATAAAAAAGTTGACAATATTTCTGAAATTATCTAGCGAGCATCAAGAACGCATAATTATCGGCGGGAATGAGGGAATAGATACTCGCTGAAGAACTTGCAAGTAAAATAAAAAATATAATATAAATTTGTTGAAGGATAAAAATATGCTCTTTTCCATAACCGAGCGTCAAGGCCTCTCTCTCTTTTTGACGATGCACTTTTGGGTGAAAAAAAGAAAAGAATAAATGAAAGTAAACGAGGGGGAAAAAAGAGAAAAGAAAAAAGAAAAAAAAGTTATGCCCTATAAATGCGAAAATTCCTATTCGGGTCGTTCTCGTCACTTGCAATGCTTCCATATTCTCTACAAAACGAAAATTCGTTCGGTCAATTCTAAATTTATCATACGCTTGTACAGCAAATTCCAAAGGCGATCCAAAGGCGATTGGTCGGAAAGATTATGTCGAAATTTCACACAAAAGTTCCAAATTATATTGACGAAATCAAAAGGTTTAAGATTAAATTAATATTTATATAATTAATTTATAATTAATTAAATAATTATTTTCACTACATGTTCCTCAATAATAATTTATTATTCTTCTTCTTCTTTCCTTTTCGGTTGCTTCTCCTTTAGAATCAAATTTTGTTTTTCAGCTTCTCGAAAGGGAATATAGGTGAGATCAGTAAGTGCTCATCGCCATCATGCCTTTGGCATCCACGAACTTCAGGTACAAACGCAACGAAAGTCAGGTCTTTAGGTTCTTTCTTTTCGATTTTCATATTTAATTAATGTGTCCGACCCGAGACCAATTGAAATTTCTATCTTTTCCAATCAAGAAAAAGCTGCCGAAGGTTCCCAAATTTTTTTTTTTTTTTTGTCAATTAATTCAAACGAGTCTCGATCCTTTTTTTTTTTTTTTTGGCGTATGCGATCGGGTCCGGGATAGACTTAACCGACCGTGCTAGAGCTATCATTTCGAATATCACTTTAATTTCCGTATCATCAAGGAGGATAAATCCCTGAAATTTTGACCGAGGCTCGTGTGTTTTTTCATCATGCGTGAACCTTTGATGTACTGTTGAGATAAGTCGGTCCGTATTCCGACAAGCGCGCGTGAAGCATCTATCGAGATGGGAACATGGCCACTAATCGAAAAGGATGCATTAGCTCGTGTAATCGATGTTTTGTGCACATAAGCTTGTGCGCGAGACATGCTTTCGGAAAAGTTCAAAAGCTCGGAGAGCGCATAAAACAAACGAGAGTCAGATCAACAAGATCTCCATATCCTAAGGATGATGCTCTTTAGAGAGAGAGAGAGAGAGAGAGAGAGAGAGAGAGAGATATGATGATTCAATTTGGGAGGAGGGGAGGGGAATAGGGGGACCATCTCCGATGCCGGATTGCGTCTCTCGTGGAGTCTCCCACGACGAATTTTTTAATTGGAGAGTCACATTCGTGCGACGATTTCTTTTCAAAGTTCCTCTCACTTTGAAGTTGAAAAATCCACAGCTCTTTCACATTCACACATGCATATCTATATCTATATATCTATAAAATATTTTATTTTATATCTATAGATATGTATAGATATAGATATAGATAAATATAAGAGAAGGGTTGATGGGATTTGACTTCATTCTTTAATGGGCCAACTCTCGAATGCGCATGAACTTTTTAGTCAACCTTCTTTCTTTACATTACATTCCATCGTTTTACTTTTATTTTCCATTTTGGCCCCAAGTGGGTCTTCTTATAGCTCGAGCAATGATATTGGATAATGTTACGTTGCGCCACAAGTGCCTAATTGACCCGTTTTATTAAAATTAAAAAGGGTTGCGATTCTAAGCATCTCGATTGGACCATCGTCGGGGGAGAGATTAGGTAGAAAAATGCCTTTTATAAACACGAGCTCCTCTGGCCGGAATTTGGTACAATGATGATATTAGCTTTTGGGTGGCAAATTATAATGTAACAAAATCCGATGTGTTGATATTTGCAGATTCGCGTGCTCTGACAAACAATCGTCGATAATGCTAGTTCGAAAACGACACGGCTGCACGGCTTATGTGCCAATACTTAGGGAACAAGAGGAGCCACCACTATTGTTAAGGCCAAGATGGGATGCTCTTTGGAGGAACGAAGATTCGTACGAGAATGCCACTTGATGCCAAGACGTTTGGTCTTTTCACTAACAAAAGATAAAATTCCTCCCAATTCGATGAAACGTTGATGATTGGCCCTCGCCATTGGGGCATAGATGCCAATCCCATAGGCACAAAAAAGCAACCGAAGAGGATTGGCACTTCATAGCTCGTTGTTTATTAATGGTCAGGATATCCCCCTAAAAAATTAGAAAATTAGGCATTGGTAATAATGAGGAGGAAAAATGCCAAAAGAGCAAATGGGTCGGTCTATTTATGGGCCAACAGTGCGTCCTAATTAAATCAACCTTAATATTCGGAAAACCATGTAAAAAAAAGGGTCAACAATAAATAAAATAAAATAAAATAAAATAAAAGTCAAGAAGTTGCGGCTTCAATGTGACCTGCTCTCTCTCTCTCTCTCTCTCTCTCTCTCTCTCATGTGGCCAAAAGGATATATTCAATATCACCATCACTTAGCTCTCTGAAAATTGCACCTCACCACCTTGGGTTGCAGACATATATGCTTGTCACCAAAAAGGGTGGTCGGACATGACTTCACTTCTTGCCGTTTACTTTTCGATTTTTCTTAAATTAATTAGTCAATTAGTGTCGCTCTAATCCATCCTTTCATGTCTTTTAGTGCTTCCTTGTCGCGTCCGAGGGTATTCGATTCTGGTATTCTTGGATTATTAGTCCTTCTTCTCCTCATCGCCCCAACTACGTGTCCCACGGAAACACATTAATGTGGTTGAAACTAACACGATCCTTTAATTGTATTATTAAATATAAACCATGTTGCTTTTTTTTTTTTTTTTCTGGGCTAAAAGTTTTGAGCTTTAAAATTCAACGCTAGGATCCTCGAATTTAATGTGTTATTAAAGTGTAAAAATCTCGAGTTTGATTTCTCGCCCTTGTTAGCCTTTCTTGAATTTCTCTTTCATGTGGTCCTTCTGATGACGATCTCTTCCTCTTCTAGTTTTCTTCTTCGCATGTCTCTCGCTTATCTACATATCGAAAGGAATAATCCTTGAATTTTAGCCAAAGTGCAATGCGAATTCAAAACTGTAGCCTAATGTACAATGTCAATCCGGAATTTTTAATTTGTTAAATATGGTTCATAAAATTTTATACATATTTAATTTAGCACATGGATAATATACAAATATTCAATATTATTTTTTAATTAATTTGAGTTTAGAGATAATATTGAATATTTTCATATAATTCAATAACTATATTGAATATGTATAAAAACTTCATGGATTATATTAAAAATATATCGAAGATTCATGGACTATATTGTACATTGAGTTAAAATTTAAGGATAATTTGCGTCATTTTTTCTAAAAATCAAATGTAGGACATGTTTGCTTATGATGAAATACATGGTGATAATTCTCTATCTAAGGAATCCACGTGGATCCAATTGTTGCGGCAGTATAAGTGTGAGTAACTTTCAATGACGGATCAAGCACAAATGAAATTCCCAATCACATGAATTACACTCATAACACTAGAGCTCTGAATCCGAAATAGTTTGAATTTTAAAGGGAGATTGATTCCACCACCGTGTCTTGTCAATATGGACATATAATTAGACCGTTTCTTGTAATTCTGTCGATCTCAATTATTGCATTCTCGGAATATGTGCAAGTGGAAATGCCTCAGCATGTACAATCTCTCGCACGATCCAATGCCCTTCTCCATCGCCGTGCTTCTTTTCTCAGGCTACCTCTCTAATGCGGAATCACATTCTAAATCTATTCGACGAGGGGGAGGAAAAGCTAAAGGAAGAAGATAAGCAGAGACGGGACTATTAATGCAAATAGAGATTTCCATGAACGGATTCCCAATTGGTGACATGACCCAGAAATTTGACAGGCCAAAAGAAAGAGTGGAGGAGTGAATAGCCAATGGGACAGAGACAAGACATCAATGGAAGACCCCTTGACATGACACCCCACTTACCAAAAAACCAAGAGCAACCCTAAAGAGAAAAAGCACTCTTTCTAAAGCCGTCTGTAAGCTTAGGGAGATGGGTTGTTTGGTGGAAGATGTATAATCCACCAATGGCCACTCTACACAACTGTGCAGGAATCTCCCCCACCATCACCTTCACTTCCATATTTGGTACAACACTTGTTCGAAGCACTGTCCTTTCTCTTGCCCCCACCTCCCCTTCCCCCTTCATTACACTTTAGACTTCTATATCAATCACTGTTAGGCAGGGAAATCAACTGATGAAAACTTTCATTCAAACCCCCAACGCACTCTCTCTTTCTGTCATCATTCATGTGGGTTCGCCCTTGTTGTATGGACTGGAGGGAAGTAATGGAGTCACACCAGGTGTGCACAATAAGAACCCTCCAAATTCCAATCAAAAGTTTGTGGGCAGCCACTGGTTTTCTGTTTTTTTTTTTTTTTTTCCTCGTTTCCATTTTACTCCATGTAATAACATTATCTCGGAGGTTAATTAGTTTGTTGTTGCCACTAACGCTTGTTAAAGCACATCTTCCACCACCGACTCTACCTAAAGATTTCATGTCAAACTCTATTTAGTGATGCCCTGTTAATCATGCACATATTCTCATCATTATTTATCTTTTGACTTGAAAATTTAATCCTATTTTGAAACTGTGACTGTGTGATGAACCAACCTGAGGATGCTCAGCACAGTTGGACGCATGTTGGTAGGAGAATCACTAATTTAAGGGGGAGTGACCCAACTTCAGATAATCAGAAACCTTTGCTTTGAAGTTAGGAGGTGAAATTAGTTATAATTCTTCCAAGTGGAGGAGTTGCCTTGATAATTCAATAACTCTCTCTCTCTCTCTCTCTCTCTCTCTCTCTCTCTCATGTTAGATGCTCTTAATAATTTGGAGTCTTGGGCTCAATTCACATGTCTTAAACTTCTGAGCACAAGCTTACAACCATTGATAGTGACCATGATATATCAAAAGATTTTCCTTTTCTCTGAAAGATCTGGTTCGAAAAAGAAAATAAATGGAGAACTTCTTTGTCTACACATGGGTTGGCCAATATTGAAGAGAGAGAAGAGAGAGAGATGGTGATGATCCTTGAACTGTGGAAAAAGTTGGTCTTTTCCATGGAAAGAAGCCATCATAAAGATGTGGAAAAAGGGAGAAAACAAAAGTTGAAATCTTGCCCATTGGATGGGTAGCTGAGTGGGCTATTCCTTCTCGCCACTTGGATTTTACTATTAATAGAAATTTTATGGTTTTTATTTGTTGTTGGGTTCTGTCCAATTCCCTCTCCCTAGTGGGGAGAACCTGGTTCTTTTGCCTTTTGCATTTGCTTTCCTGACTTTGACGAAATATCACTTCCTCTCATTAAAAAAATCGAATGAGCAAAATTCCTGGTGCTGGAAAAGTGGCCACTTTGTGTGTGCTTGTGTGCTTGTGTGTGCGTGTGTGCCCGTTGATCTTTCGGATGCACTTAAAAGCGTGTGCTTAGTAAACCATTAGCAAAAGGAGATCAAATGTCAAAAGCCAAGACAATCATTCTCTCCCTTATTTCTAGAGGGCGTATAAGTTGGGCCATCCTAAAGCGTACGGCCTCACTCGTGTCTCTACCTAGATGGACTTATATAAATCAATGTCCGTCGAACGAAGGGCTGTTTCCCTAGAAATGCAACATTTCTCCAGCTATTCCACTGTCTAGGTTTATACATTACATATATATATATATAACGACAAATTTTAGAGAAAAAGAACCAGAACCTAAGTTAAAATGATAAAGTAAAACGGACTCCATTAACATTATTTTCATTATCTCTAAATAATACATTATTAAAGAGAAAAGAAGATGCAGATCCTGCACAATGAAATGCTAAATTTGCATGCTCATGAGCATCGCCGGTGTTGGGTGTACGACTTCATGTTGAACTCCTTCTCGAATTGCCACAAAGAAGAAAATGGGAGTCCAAGATGAAAGGATGAATTCTCTGAAGGAAAGGACCCTCTTGTTGAATGCCATCAATTAGGACCTTACAGTCACTTTGGAAAATCACTTAGTGGATGTCAAGGAACTGAGCAAATTTGCAGGTGAGAAGAAAAGCTGCATCTTCCACTTACACTGGCGAGTTTCACTTTTCTCATCTTGTTCATGCTTGAATAACAACTCTCGCCAATAGTGTAATTCTACCTATGGCCCCATGTTATCGCCATCTATATTAAACTTTAGCCCTAGATCAGAGGAAGGGAGCCATGAGGGTACCCTTAGTGGCTTCCTCACTTATCTAGATTCCATACCCCTCTGTTAGAAAATTCCATAAATTCTTGTATGACCAGTTTAATCGCCTGAGAAAGATTTAGAATAGTCTAATCATGTAACCTTGTATTTCAATAACACCACATTCTAGCGTAAAAAAATTGCTGCACAAAGGGAGAAGAATTTGCAGTCCAAAAACCATCATCTAAGCTCTCCACCCTGGATTAAGAAAGTGGTGCAACATCTCCTCCGGCGACCTGAAGTTCCAATCGTATGATATGATACCCTTTGAGCTCTGTCTCCGCAAAATCTGGACTAAGGGGCATGTTGCCGACAAATACACTAATTTTCCTCTGAATTTCCACACAGTTGGCAAAAAGCATTCGGAATGTGAAACACTCCATCCGGGTTGGTTCGACAAGGCAGCACATTAGCCGTTGTCCTCCATAACAGGATCTCATGCCGCTCATGAATTCTAACTTTCCCAATTTTGTTCCAAATCATTGAGTTGTTACCATCCTCCAAATGTGAATTTGATAACCACGTGAGTAGAATTAATTGTGAATGCTTAATCGTTAGATGGCCGCCAAATCTGTCTGTCAATCCAAATGAAAATCGAAACATGAGCCCGAAAAAGGGCTTAGATTGAGATAGGGAAAAACACTCGATTTAGACAATTTACATCCCAAGTTGTTATTTCTGGGATAAAACAAAGTTGTCTTTGGATACTTCATCACATTTTTCATTGTTAGTACCTCTGTTGTTGCAGTAGTCGAGCGCTATTCAGAATCCGACTTTTGCGAACGGGATTAAAGTCTTACGTTCGTATGGTTTTGGACTGGTCAAAAGTGAAACGTGTCTGACTCCTCTTCGTGGACAAATTCAAGTCGAATTTGTCTAAAGTCGCGATGCATGGCACTTGTCCGCTTTTTTGCTGTTCCATGAATTTTCAAAAGATGCACCACTAGATTGAGGTGCTAATCCATCATCCATCAGGCGACATGCACGACAGATTAACCAAAAGCAATTATTTAAAATTTGAGAGTTCATAAAAATAATTATCAACAATGCCTATGTAGCCAGACTTTGTATCTTTTATAATGCCTCACTGTCTCTTTATTTATTTATTTCTGAAATAAAAGATTGGATAAAAATATAGGAAGCTGATGGTCACCATCAAATTATCAAATCTGGCATTTCAAGCGTTAACAAAATATGTGGAAGATAAGAATTGAGAAGTTTCAATATATTTCGATATATCATAATAAAAGTTCATCGACTTATTTATAGGTTTTACGAGATGACTATTTAAAATATTTCCTATATAGGAAATTAATCTAGAGAAAACCCTAATTATCTCTAACATCTACTAATGAAAAAAAAACAAAAAACAAAAATGCTTTTGTTGATCAGTCGAACAATCAATATGATTGAAGTGATTAGTCTTATACTAAGATTCTATTAACTTTGAAAGTCTAACTTCTGTTACTTGTTTGCTTATGAATTAACTCATATTCATCGTGTAGTATCGCGTGATTGATAGATGCTCTCTTTTTAATTTCAAATTCAAAATTTGCATTCAATATTTTCTCTTAGTAATTTCTTCCTACATCAGAGCAAGGGAAAGGATTCTTTGTTTGAGAGTAATCTCTAGGCAATTACCACAAAAAAAAAAAGTAAATAAGAAGCTTTTCGTACCTTTATTTCTTTCCTTTTCAATTCTTCATTATATATGCTTAAAAAAATATATTTATCTATCTGATTTATATATTTAGATATAAATTAATTATTGTTCATTTAATTTCCTTGTTCTAAATTGAATAAAAAATATAGCTGATTTAGAGATGGATTATTTTCAATTGGAAACTCCTAACCCTAAGACAAACAATATTGATTAGAATCAGGGGCTAATTTTATTTCAATTGAAAAATACTTCGATCATCGTGACACTCTCTGAAAAAAAAAGGGTTTCCTTCGCTAAGAATGGGAAGGAACAAAATGAATCAATATGCTAATTCCTTGTCCTTAGATCTATTGTCCAACTATTGGAGTCTGCTCCGATGGTCATTCTTTCCACATGAGAAGAGGGAGGTATCTGAGAGTAAGTTAAGAGTTTGAGTAAGACAGATTAAAAAGAAGAAGATCCGTTGTCAATATTAGGAATTAGTATTCTAACGAAAGCAGAGTTTTAAACTGACTCTATAGAACAAGAGATATAATAATACACAATTAGATTAGTCTCATTAATGAGGAGGAGACCAAGTAGATAACCATTAGATTCTTCATGGCAGCTATTCTTGTGGCTAAGACCAAAGCAATGCCATCAGAAAGGGTTTTGGAAGAGGGAGCAAAATCATTACTCAATAGAAAAAGAAAATATGAAAAGGGTGTGCTTCAATAAGAAGAAAATTTTGAAGATTTAGATGGTCCATGTCAAGAAAATATTCTGACAAATTCCTTACAATTTCCTTTTTTATTTTATGATCTGAGGTCCATGTCAAGAAAACCAGAAATAGAGGCCTGACCACTCAAAGAAGGCCCTACGAAATTCTTCCTATACTTGCTTGTGATTGAGAGACCTTACAAATTGAATCACGCACCTCAGCCTACAAAATTCGCTCTTTAGGGACATTTACAACTGTTTCAGATTTTACTGTAATGCTATGTCATCGTGCGAGCAAAACCTTCTATTCGGTCTTACTTAAATTTATGGGGTACCAATTGTAATAACCAGTTATTCAATAAAAAGTTAGTGGGTCACAGGTAATGAATGAGATTGACTTTATTATAGATTAATCCCATTAAAAAAACCTCACATTGCTATCTTGGCGACACTTTCGCTTTAGATTAATTTCAGTCTAGCCAAAAATCTCAAGTCGTTACCACTGATCCAAATCTACCCCTGCATTTTGACTAATATTCCATTAAAATGCATGACTACTGGCACCCGTAGAATTTCGACGTCAAATGTATCATCACATCACGTCAAATCCATTTTGTAATTATCTGTCACGTGTGTTGACACATATGTATTTGACAGGATGGTGAATGTTACGACGAGTAGATTTGGAAAAGAGTGAATGAAATTGAACCCTAAAGAGAGGTTGTCTGCAATTATTGAAGAGATTATACGAGTGGAGTTCAAGGGCGGTCCAATCCAGGGGCCTTTCGGGGGATCAAACTCGATCTCGTGGACGGTGAAGACTTCCTACAGGGAGCGGGTGCTATTGGAGCCTTGGCCTGTTGTCCACAATATTGGGCTCGAATAGTCCATGCACGGCTAGACATGTGTCCCATATTATCATATGCTTTCTTTGGTTAGTTCATAAATAATAATGAGTTGGACTCGGGCTCCATATGTTTTTCTTTGTGTGGTTTCCAAGCCAGGAGTATTTCGCAGAAGTTTCTGGTTCTTCAAATCAATTTTTTGTGATGTGAAAAATTAAATTTGAGTAAATACATCATAGGGTACCGATTTGAGACTTTTAATGGTATTAACCCTTTTATTACATTGATCTTAAGAGTACTTAAAACAATTGTCACGTGAGAATCTAGAATATCTTCAAAATTGTTCGCATGGACAACTTCGTAATTTGATAACAAAAGCTTCCCTGACAAAACTAACCCACCAAGAGCTTACTATATTGATGCTTGCATACTAAATACATGATGCATAAACTTACCGTAATACAAGCCGAGAACAGATTAAACTTAAGAAAGGGGAGTAGAAAAGGAAAATACCTGCCAATCATAAAATCATATCCCAAAATAAACAAATTCTGAAATTCAAATTGAAATTCCTTGTTACTATTAGAACCTACAAAAGCATGTTACCTAAATTTGGAGCATCCCTAGCTGTGGCACTTTAGATGTGGTCTAACTCATTTAATCTAGAGCCATTCGAGACCAGCTAAAAACCGTGGATTGGAAGTAAGACCGACATTGAATCTCACAAAGACTAACATACATAACCGTGTATAAAGTGTTTTATGTACTCACAATTATTATCATATTCTTCAAACTTTGGGCATAATCCTCTTCCTCATCCTCTGACTCCAATTTGGTGAATCTGCAATTTTGTTGCGATAGATGTATTCAGATGTTCGGTTGGCGACAGAATGTGGTGGTCTTGATCGATAGTTTCAAACACAACCTGACATCAAGTCATGATGCACGTTGTTCCTACCTTTTGAGTTCTTCCCTCGGGCTTAAATCCCATAAGGCCATTAGAGGAGGGCTCTACTTGATGTTTGTGGAGTCGACAAGAGTAATGCTTGTACTCTAAAATTCACGTGCTAAATCGATTTATAAAGTGCATGACACGTCTGAGACATAAATTTATCACATTGCTTTATAAACGAATTTCGTATTTTTGTCTTAAAACCTCTCACATTATTCAAACTCTAACATATATATAGACACAATGACACCCACATGCAAGTGCACATCATGGGAGGAACAAAAGGACCTTTTGACAGGGTTGCATGCCCTAGAGCTTTTGCACTGTAATGAAAAGCAACAACATTCAGAGGCCGTCTTTGACTCTTTGCTTCTTCAAGGATGATCTCGTCTCCTTCATTCTCTGTCCTGCCTTATCTTATTTTTCACTTATGAATCATATCCTACTTTAAGAGGTAAAAGTTAATCAATGGTATACTGATATAATTTGATATACTGACATGTCATCTATTTCACTTCGAAAGCATATAATTGCTCTATATAGAAATGATCGAGAAAAACCCAAATACAAGTATGCGCAGGAGGCATGCTACCTTTAGACCAAAAAAGAGAAAATGATTAGACAACAGCCATGATTACACTCATGAGCTATATGCCCCACATGTTGCTGCTTGTATTCTTAAACATTAAGGTCAAACTTAATTTAATACCCTGTATGTCGAAAGGAAAAAAGACACATTAGCGTTTTATTTGTAATAATTGGTTATTTGGTGCTTTTCGCAAAAACACAGCCTAGCTAAATGCATTTTAAATAATGTCTAACCGATTGAAATCCAGATATTTGCCATAGCTATTCAAAGTTATAACTACGAAGAGTAATACTATGTTTACTAAGTTTGGGTCATAAAATTTGTATACTAGGTAATGTGGCAGATTATTATTGAGTGTTAGAGATGACTCTCACTCAACCGCCCACCCTTTTCGGTAGATCCATCTTAGTATACGTAGCATCGCTTTGATGACATATACTTCAACTAGCATAGGTCATATTGGAATGAGCAACCCAAGTGTTGGTGTGAGCCAATGTGATGTTGGCCTGGATTAAGTGACATAAGCTGGCAACAGTGAATTATATATAATGTCGAAAAATCACATTGCTCTAGTCGTGCTTGTGACATGTTATGATAGTTCGCGATTACAATGATACTATAGTTGGCACATACTCCATTCAAAAGCTCATTTCGCATCACTAAATATGTATAACAATAATATACATTTTCCTCGTCCTCAGATCAAAATTGTGCTTAGTCAGTGTCCAAAGTACTTTAGTTTGACATGCATATGTTAGCTATATAGTTGCAACTAGGCTCTAGGCAGATACCTATTTTATTACCGTTTTCTTGCAAAGTGGCTGACAAGCTTTTGGCTCATGAGCTGTTCGAGAGAATCATTTCGCTTGCTCGGTCATCTCCTCGAGGCTGTTTATATTCTGTAGTAGCCTATCATAGATCATTGCACAAACTCAGATGAATAATAAACTATAGCATATAGTTCGAGAGTTAGCCGAGAAAAGGAAAGGTGAGATTCATACAAATTTATGGGTGGACAGTCAAAGTTCTTAATGATGAAAAGTACTTGCCACCCACTAAATATCGGTCCAAAATTTTAACTAACTTGATGTCTATGTTTCAGCTATTTAATCATCTATTCAACTTAACCTAATAGTTGACATAATTTTCGAGCGGCGGCGGAGAATTTTCAATTTAAAAACTAAAGATCATTCATCCGAACGTACTGGTTCCGTGATATGATAAGACGTGAGGAATAACCTTTTGAAAATTCGGGCTAAGGAGCATTTGGTTTCTTCATCATATGGCTATGTGTTTTCAAGGTATGTAAGCTCTAGACACTAAAACTGAAATTTACCTTGGTGGGATTGGTCTCTAAGTTTTGGAATCTAAAACCAACTCTATAGACCTCAGAGCTAATCATGGAGCCAACCTTGTTGATCCGGTCGAGTTCCAGGGCCTAGTTGGAAACCGGCCAATTTCTTTTCTTTTCTTGTTTTTTGGTTTCATTTTTTTTACTCTCTGAAAGGACAAATTTTAGTAGAACATTCCCTTATTTACAATCGAGATAAATAACAGTTACAACAAAATAGTAGAGCAACAACAATAACACAGGATACGGGATAAAACTAAAACGAGAGAATTAGGGTTTCTCGGTCTGTTAGGTTTCTGTCAAAAAGGTTAGGAGTTGGTTGCTCCACTAATTTCGGATGCTTGGGGTTTTGTACACGCAAAGGAGTTTAGACGAGAAATTTTTCAGCTTGCGAGATGAACGGGAACCAACGTGTATAAGATGGTTTTAGCTAGGGGGAGGAAAAGGGTTACAGAGGAAAGAACGGTTTGTTACGAAAATCTTGAAGGGGTGGGTCAATTGGCAAGAGGACCGAGACCTTGCACTTCAGAAAACATGATTTTTCATGTTCGATTCATAATTGACGCCGTATTATAATAAGGGTGTAATTCCTTGCAATTTCAACACGGATGTTCTTCTTCTGAGTAGACTAGTGAGGTGGACTTAGTTTGATGATCGATGATCGCCCCACAAAATAAAATAAAATAAACTAAAATAACTATCCTAGAATCAAATTCCAAAAACAATTATATTTGTCTCGGTACAAGATTGCAGCATCAATGGAAATAAGATCTATCTCCGGCACTTGAAGAAAGGTTTAGTGTCCCATCTATTTCATCTTAGGTAGGTCATTCAATCTAAAAGCTACGTATCCGAAAACAAAAGATGAATCTCCCGTCCCTCAACCACCATTGTTGCCTCCGTGTCTCCATCCTACCTCATCCATAAAATCCCTCTTTTGGCGCCCCCATAGGTCATTGCGCAACCCTAGGTCAACCTAATAGTTGGTCCTCGACCTCGAGTCGCCGGTCGATCGAGGTTGAAGACCTTTTGGTCAGATACCATGGGCCGAGGTCACCGGAGGTGCACCTGAGGGACCGGTTGCGGCGAGCAGCGGCTAACGTTGAAGCCCTTTTGGCATGAGAAGCATGCGAAATATGGGCTGCATGTTTTGGGTTATGGTCATACAGACCGGTGGGAGTCTCCGGTCCAAGCTGGTGAAAAAGACTGATGTCTAATTTGACAGAAGGAAGCAAGCAAGCGAGGAGAGAGATTGGAAAACCACATCGGCTTTTTTCACTCAACTTTGAAGCAAAATGCCAGATTCAGACCCAGAAAGTTTTCCATAACTGGTCTCTCCATCAATGTTCATAAACTCCAACCCCATCAAACTGATACTAATCAAAGAAGCAGCAGCAGCAGCATCTCTCTCTCTCTCTCTCTCTCTCTCTCTTCTAGGCCTTCTAGGCCTATGTCCTCTTTCTGTTGTCTATCCTCTCTGTCTCCGTGTCTCCGGCAATGAAGGTCAACAACCCCTCGAGCCCCGCCGCCCGCCGACGCCCTTTTAGATGACGAGGCCGCGGCTCTCCGCCTTCGTCTTTGCCGTCGCCGCGGTCGTGCTCTCGGCCACCGCCGCGGCCCATGCCTTGGGCACGGGCTCCACCATTGCCATCAGCTACTCCTCCTCCGATGCTGCCGCCACCGTGTGCGGCATCTCCTCCGCCCAACCCAAGCAGAGGATCACATGCTACCGGCGAGGGCAGGTGGTCGAGTTGAGCCCCTACACCTCCTTCTCCGCCATCTCTGGCGGCGCCAACTCTGTCTGTGGGCTCCGCTCCGGCGGCTACAGCTTCCTCTGCTGGGACAACCTCAACGCCGACAGCTCTGCCCTCGTCCCCAAGAGGATTTACAGCAACAACACTGTTCCGTTGGAGAATATCTCAGTTGGTGATTATCAGATTTGTGCAGAGGTCAATGATACAAAATCAGTCAAATGCTGGAGACGTAACAAGTCATTCCCTTTACCTCCTGAGGATGATGAGTTCGCTTCAATCTCATCTGGGTTTGGGTTTTCTTGCGGGGTTTTGGTGAATTCGAGTCGTGTCCAATGTTGGGGAAGCAATTTAATCGTGAGGGATATAGAAAATGGGTTCGGAACTATGCCGATGTCGAGCGTCGTAGCCGGCGGTTCTCACGTTTGTGGATTGAACACGACTGGGTTCGTGGTCTGCAAAGGAAGCAATGAAGCTGGGCAATTAGATGTTCCCTTCAATTCAGCGATGGAGTACTCGCTCTTGTCTCTAGGTGTTCATCACAGCTGCGCAATCCGGAGGCTGAACAGCACCGTGATCTGCTGGGGAGGCAAAGGGCGATTCTCTACGAAGGAAACTGAGGGAACTTACTTCGAAGCGATCGCTTCCGGTGCGAATTTCACTTGCGGATTGACGACGAGCAATCTCTCGATAATGTGTTGGGGTCCGGGATGGAACAATGGATCAGGTCCTGAGCTGCTTCCATTGACAGGGATTTTGCCAGGACCCTGCGTTCAATCCTGTGATTGTGGCATACACACTCTGTCTCAGGGTCTCTGTCATGGTTCCGGTGTTATTTGCAAGCCTTGCCAGATCGACTTCTTGTTGCCCGCACCTGAGCCACAGCTGCTGCCTCAGCCGCCATCGGTCCCTCCTACCTCTTCTACATCGCAAGGCTTGAAGACGGGCCTATTGGCATTCGCGGTAGTCGGCTCTGTCGGGGCTTTTTCGGGCCTGTGCATGGCTATATACTTGTTATATACAGGGGCGTGTTTCGGGCACAAGAAGGTACACAACTCGGTGCAGCCGACAATCACGAGGGCGAACTCGAACACTGCGATGAACTCAAACAGCGGCAATCTCTTGAGATCGTCAACCATCCGGCGCCAGAGCTCGAGAGTGATGAGCCGGCAGAGGAGCGGGACCTCCTCTAAGCATGCCGACAGGGCCGAGGAATTCTCGCTCGCCGACCTTGCCGATGCCACCGACTTCTTCTCACTGGAGAGCAAGATCGGCGCGGGGAGCTTTGGGGTCGTCTACCGGGGCAAATTGCCCGATGGCCGAGAGGTCGCAATCAAGCGATGCGAGACCGGGTCGAAGGCGAAGAAATTCCAGGAGAAAGAGAGCGCGTTCGATTCGGAGCTAGCGTTCCTGTCGAGGCTGCATCACAAGCACCTGGTGGGGTTAGTTGGGTACTGCGTGGAGAAGGACGAGAGGCTGCTGGTCTACGAGTACATGAAAAATGGAGCTCTCTACGATCACTTGCACGACAAGAACAACGTGGAGATATCGAGCAGCGTCCTGAATTCGTGGAAGATGAGGATCAAGATCGCGCTCGACGCGGCGAGAGGCATCGAGTATCTGCACAGCTACGCAGTCCCTCCAATCATTCACAGAGACATCAAATCGTCGAACATATTGCTCGACTCGAATTGGACCGCTCGGGTCTCCGACTTCGGCCTGTCTCTGATGGATCATCATCATCATCACCCGCAGCAACAGCACGAGTCGGACTGCGACCAGAGGCTGATGAAGGCGGCCGGGACCATCGGGTACATCGACCCGGAGTACTACGGGCTGAACGTGCTCACGGCGAAGAGCGACGTGTACGGGCTCGGGGTGGTGCTGCTGGAGCTGCTGACGGGGAAGAAGGCCATCTTCAAGGACGGGGAGGGGGAGGGGGCGGCGCCGGTGAGCGTGGTGGACTACGCCCTGCCGGCGATAACGGCCGGGGAGGTGGCGAGGGTGCTGGACGGCAGGGTGGCGCCGCCGGAGATGGAGGAGGCGGAGGCGGTGGAGCTGGTGGCGTACACGGCGATGCACTGCGTGAACCTGGAAGGGAAGGACCGGCCGACGATGAGCGACATAGTGGCGAACCTGGAGCGAGCTCTGAGCCTGTGCGAGGGGGATGGCCATGGAAGCATCTCCAGCGGCGGAATCTCCATTGTTTCGGAATGAAGGGTGAACAGAGGAGAAGAAAGACGGAGAGTCAAATTCAAAATTCCGTTATTTTTCCCAGAAATCTCTGCCTAACTTAATTGTTTTTTTTTTTTTACCTAATTTATTTCGCTGTAAACTTTCAATTTTCTCTTGCTTTCTAACATTTTGTAAAGGGTAGCTCCTTTTTCCTTTTTTTTCCCTAACGGTGGATTTTTGGGAAAATTTTCATCTAGGCAAAGGCCGCAGTTTTATTTTCATTTTCTTTGTTGTTTTCCAAAATTGTTTTCCGTCTTTATGATTTTCATGTTGATGACCGAGAAATTTCTTACGACTTTACTGATTACTATTTTTGTTTTTCTTGTTTTAAAAATAATTAACGGAATTATTAACTTGCGTGCTAATACAAGACTGGCTAATTCAAAGGTAGAGATGAGTTGATCTATCGAATCTATGTATCGTAGATTACTTTCAAGGATTGTGACGGTCTATTTTGTACCTAGTGAAACATGGTCCACGGTCGTGTCCAGCGTGTTTATTCCACGTCAGCCTATTTGCGTGCATGGTGGGCAACTTCGCTAAGAGAGAGAGAGGTGAGCTTATTAGTCGACATGATGGACTGGGGCTGGATAAGTTTGAAAATCTGGAAAAAGCGGTCAACTGAAGAAGGCCTTTTGTACTGACAAAATAAATAAATAAACAAAGCCCTTTGCCATGTCGACACGTGGAGGCTCATGGTCTATGGAAGCCACGTAGGATTCATACAAGAGGCTTGGCATCCCCCTACGATATACACATGCATTTATATAATACTTTCATTATGTTTACTATCGATAACGATTTGTCTAAATATTTTTATTGACAGTGGAAATATTTTTCATTTATAATCGAAATTATTTATTTTTTACGAAACAAATAGAATCTTAATTATCTTCCACTTCTTTGGTATTTTCTTATTAGGGACCATCATCACCAATATGAACCCATATCCATTGATAATTACGTGAGGTACTTTCATGGATGGACAGTAAATATTATAACATCCGAAATTTGTAAACTGTACCATAGTGATGCTAGACGACAATCGTGTCGAGATGGACTATGTTTTAACCCAAAGGAGGTAGAAAGGTATAGGCAAAAGAGGAGCCAAAAAGATAGGAGGGAGATTGCCTATAATGATCTCAAACACTTGACTATTCAATCCACCAAAGAACTTATATACATAGGGGATTAATTACTCCTCACAATGACAACATCATTCGAATTATATAACAAAGAGGGATTAATTATGGGCGGTGGTGGTGATAAAGTGGGCCTCCCGGTGGCCGGTGACTCCCCATCAAATTTTTTCGTTCTCATTCAAGGTGCTCTCCCATAAATGATTTCGTTTGGTGGAAAAGAAAATGATTTTTCGTTTTCCTTTGTAAAACGATTGATGAAGAAAAGGAAATTGACTCGACCAGTGCTCTCGATGCCATATCAAATCGAAGCCAAAAAAGTCGTTTTCTAATGTAAGGTTCCTATGTATGTACCGAAATCTAGGGCTCAGAATATCCATCCTGGAGAAGCAAGCTCCAAGCTGGGAGTGGGTAAACATTAAACAAATGAATAATTATTGTCTAGATAAGGCTTCGGGAAGAAGAAAGAGGGGTTCTTACATCATCTTTTGAGTTTCTGAGTCCACTCCCCTACGCATTCAAACTGCGTCCTTTTCCCCCCGCAAAAAGCGATCGGACCAAAGGAAGAAGAACGCACGACATCAACGATGAACCGAAGCCCACGGCGTCAACCCTAGTGCTCACTTTCTTATGGCGTCGCTGTCTCATGAACTTTCCAGGCACTTTAGGAAGGAACGTGAAGGGGAAGGCTCGCATGAGAAGACCAAAGACCACCTCTCGTGGGGATTGGTCGTGCGGTACCGGACAAAACGGCTTTCGGGCTTGAACTTGGCGTGCTTGCTTCACCTTGCTCCGAACAGGTCTTGCCTAATTGATGGCGCCGTCTGTATTAAGGTACGCTAGCGAGGAAGATCTTCGAGACTTGCTTTCAAGAAAAAAGGAATGAATTTAGTTTGGCTGGCCCAAGATAAAGACGTCACAAGAGTTTGCAATTCAGAGAATTTAGATTCACGGTATTTTATCGCTGGTGTACCGAAGGAAACGGTCACAAGCGCCATCAGATGACAAAGACAGAGACCCAAAGAAGACAATGGACAGTAAGCTATCTGGACGTCTTGAAATTTTAGGACTTTGAACGAGCTCAACATGCGCCCTATTTAAACCGACTGCAGCCACAAGATTTGTAAGCAGTTTCAGGCCATAACGCTAAGTTCGGTCGTAGTGAAAATTTCGAGTGACTTGGACTAGACCTCACAAAAAGGTGCGCAAATCCTCACGTGTTCAATTGAGGAGCTAGAAATTGTTTTACCGACCAACTTTGTAATGAAGTGAGAATTTGGCTGCAGATGGAGGAAATGCTTACACTCTTTTAACATCTCTAGTTCTCCAGAAGCAATGGGAGGAAGTGGCCAACTTCAAGCTATCATACAAAGTCTATCAATATGTCCATCATACTAAGTCCATGGAAACAGAACAGAGACAAAAGTTATGTATTGTGATATTTCATTAAGCTCAAAAAAAGATGTTCAAGCTCCGCATGATGGACCTCTTCCTCAATAGAAAAATGCGGGGTAAATAACTAAAGATCTTTCTTTAGAAACATAGATATATCGGAAGCTTCTGGCCAGCCCCAGCGAATGAGTGATGACTAGTTTTAGTGCAGCAGCAGGAGAAAACATCACATAGTAAGAAGACGATATATTGTCACTCTAGGGAAAATGACACAAACAAAATTCGTAAATACGTTCCATTGCTCTGATAAACTTGTACAACTTGCGCAAGTAACTCAGATAAAAAAATTACATAAGAAGCAAAAATATAATAAATAAATAAAGAAGAGGAAGAAAAATCCCCACTTCATATCAAAGGCATGTGCAAACAGGTTTTAGAGAAATTAAAGGAGAAAAAAAACAAACAGTTTGAATAGCAATACATAAAATTACTTTGCAGCACCCTCACCCCACCAAAAAAGAAGAATCTAATCTACACAGGCGAACACCATAAGTTATATTGCTCCCCTGACAAAATCCGGTTTTGCGGAGGCACTGAGATTGGCAAAGTTCTTTACCATTATCTTAATAGACGAGCTCCATTACTCAATGGCCGACATGGTGTTGCTGCTACATAAAACTTGTCTATTCTTACATACCTAAACAAGGGTAAGTTGGAGTTTTGGCCGATTGGGCTGAGGCTCCACAACCTCCATGTGAATGTTCACCTTCTGCAAGACCCCGTAACTAATGCTTCCATCCATCTTTTTTATCTTCTGCTGCTGTTCATCAACAGACCATTCCCCACCTCCCTTCTCACTTCTCTCTGTCAAATATACAGGTCCTTCGATCCCAAATCTGCAAGATTGAGTGACCAATTAGTTATGCAAAAGATGTAAGTATCATATGTGCAGAGAGCAGATCCTTCCAGACATATATATTACAAAAGCCATGTTCTTTCTGCCCTTGCCCACAATGAGCAAGAGTTAGCATCATATATTCTATTTGGTGAAGCAAGATTTTATCAACTATCACCATCAAGGCTTCTTTTAGTAACACAATCAATATGGAAAGAATGTCATAGAGAATTTTGTTCCCTGGAATAGAAAAGGAACAGAAATCCGTTTGGTAACGCTAACTGATTTTTCTATTCCCGGGAATAGAAAATCTATGTGGAAATTGTTGAACAACTATCAAGCGATGGTTCAAATATTTAATGTTCAGACACTCGTCTGCACAAGTAACTATTTCTTGAGGACTTCTCACCGCTTATAACACACGGCCACCCACCCACCGCCGCCCGCCGCCTGCCACCGCCCTCGGCCGCCGGTCGCCGGTCATCGGCCGCCGGCCGCCGGCCTCCGGCCGTCGATCTCCGGCACTTGTCACCAGCCGACCGCTAGTTGCCATCCTTCGCCCTGCAGCTGGCGACCGGCGGCCGCGTCCGGCGACCGGGGGCCGCGTCCGGCGACCGGCGGCCGCGTCCGGCGACCGGCGGCTGCATCCGGCGGGCGGGGGCCGCGTTCGGCGGGTGGGGGTGGCGACCGGCGGCGGTGGGGTGCGGATGGCGACCGGGGG